>JANTFE010018026.1:2378-18587 GCA_027562315.1 Costus pulverulentus
GTGCAGGTTACACACAGGGCATTCAGCAACCCCACACAGGCGTGGGTGAGTTATAAGCAGATTAAATTTAACAATGCTTTAAAATCAAGAGGGAGGCTACTCCTCCAAGTTCTCTTGCTAACAAACAAAGGACTATCTAAAGAAGGGGATCAAGAGAGGGAGATGCACCAAGCTTCCTTGCGCCAAGTCCTACAAATCCAAGGGATGTGTAGTAAGATGATCTTAAGATGTATAGAAAGAAGACACAAGAAGATGGAGTACTTAACTCAAGGAATCACCTTGAAGGAGACCAAGGGATGCATCCATGTTCTTGCGCCAACTTAAGCCCTTGTTCTCTTTGATGCTATGGGCTTGAAGATGGAGACTTTCGGCCTTGCTTTGATGAATAGAGGGCGAGGAGAAGGAGAGGCTCGGCTCGGCTCTTGAGGACTAAGGGGGAAGGTGAGGGGGTTTGGGTGACACAAGCACCCAAAGGAGAAGAGGTGGGCGACACAAGCACCCAAGGCGACACAAGCACCCTTTCTTTGGCTAGGAAACTAGTCAACAATATATTTCAACAATGCCTTGCACATGATGCGATGGGGATACATTTATAGGCAGCTTAGGGAGGAGGATAAGGTGAGGGCAAGGTGGTCATTGGCCCCTTGAGCCCCTTACATACTTGGAGACAATTCGAAAATGAAGAAAGACATTAAGTGGGCTGATTCTTGTTGCCTTCTTTGGTTGGCTGAATGGGCAAGTTTTTGAATTCGAAATTTGCTATCTTCCTTGAAGGTGTTGGCGCATATGAGATGGAAAGTGAATTTTGAAATCCTTCCTTGTTGTCTTGGGCGGCAATGAGAAGAAGGAAATAAGCCTTCCCCTAATTGTGGATCTAGATGGCGCAATTCCTCTAATTGTGGATCTAGATGGGCGCCTCCTTGATTGATGGATCTTGATGGCGCCTCCTTGAATTGTGGATCTAGATGAGGCGCAATTGATTCCATGAGGTGGCCTCTCTTCAATTGGTAGGGAATGATTGAAGTGGAGCTTGATGTTGAGTTGAGTTGGAAGTCTCTCTTTGAACAACTTTGAAGTGAACCTTCCAAAATGGGAGCTAACTTCTTGGAGTGTGGTGAGCTAGCTGATTTGTATCCCTTGAGCTGAATATTAATGTATCCAAACTACATGCACTATCCTACCATGATATTACAATGCACAACCTACCAACAACATTTATAAAAATAAACTACATGATAGACTTTGGGGTGGAACTAACCTATCATGCCATGCAATGCAAATAAGGAAAGTACTAAAAAGGAAAGTGGACTCTAAGTGAAGCCATACCTGATGGGCTTTCTCCGAGCCCTAGTGGATCTTCTAAGAGCTGTGTTTGGCCCTCCATCATGGTCACACTAGAGATATGGGGTTGAGACTCCTCAAGTTATAGGTCTTAGTGCAAGTGGGAGATTGTTGGTGTATATGCCCTAGGACCTAGTTTTGGTCCATCTTTTTACTACTTGACTTTGATAGTTATATATATCTTTCTGGCATTGTCATTATTTATGTTTGTTTACATATGCAATTATGTACTTACATGATAATGTCCCTAGAGACAGATTGGATTTGTGCTCAAATGGTTGTCCCCAGTCGATGTACCTGAGTGGATATGGGACAGCTCTAGTACTTGTGAGACTGCTATATGGGCTGGTTAGGCACGAGGTGCTAACGCAGACATATGGGTATATTAGTCGTGGATATACTGGATAGACCCGCTGTGAGGCAATGACTTAGTGTCATGAGTTATCCACGCAAGTGATAGGAGATGCATTGATCCCTTTACTTGAGGTCATTGGCCATTCTATATGGTTAGGGACATGCTTTGATACAACCTAACACCTCACCGTAATTGGGAGGTCATAACGGTTGTCATTGAGTATGTCACGACCTATATGAGAAGATCAATGGACAGACAGAGGATTTGCCCCTTCCTAAGGGAAGCTTGATATCCATGGATCTCCTCTATGGTTTTGTGACTGAAAGTGTATGGCCATACCCAGGTGAGAACCTGATTTAGTCACGATGATGGGGATGTCATTGTGGTGACACTTGTCCAATCGGATATCAGTTCGGCAAAGAGACTGTAATGCATCTGTACCTAGTCACAATGATGGGGATGTCGATGTCGATATCCATTCCAATGACCTGGGTAGCAGCGATGCACTACTACGTGCCACTCACTGCTTGCGGTGACCTTTGGTCAATACTGCCAGCGTCAGAGGAACCTACAGGGTCGCACACCTTGATACTCGAGTTCTCGTATAGAATAACTCGGATCTATTTGGGAGATTTCAGCAACACCAATGGGCCTAATGAGATGGAAGAATGTTATTGGAGCCAAACTCCATTTATGGTAGGTTGACCCAAAATTGACCATGGTTGGTCACAGTTGGATTAGGGTTGCTTTGGATTGGATCCAAGTGCTTAATCAACCCATGTAATGAAGTTTGGGTGAGCTCATTATCCAACGAGGGCTAATAACAACTTGTCATGAAGAGGCAATAGACTAAAAGGGTATAATGGGGAAAAAACCCAACCCCAATGGCGCCTAAGGGGCATAATGGGGTTCGGGTGGCAAAAAATTACTTCATTTAGAAGCAATATGCGCCTAGCCCTTCTCCCTTTAATGGTATGAATGCCTTTAAGGCATGTCTTGGGCTAATATGGTACTTGGGAAATTATGGATAGGTTGAATGAGGTTTATGGTAAAGTCTTGGAGACTTTCCTTGCCTAAAACTCCCTCATCTTAGCCATACACTTGTCATGATCCTAGCCCTTGCCCAAACCACCTCTTGCTCTATAAAAGTAACCCTAGCCGCCCCTCTCTTGTGTTCAATTCCTTGGAGGTGTGAAGCACTAGAGGGCAATGGCTTGCAGAACTTAAAAGCTCTTCTTCTTCCATCAAAGGGTGTAAGCAAGCTTCTTCTTCCTCCTTGGCAAATCCCTCCTTGGTGGTGGCGCATGGTGGTTGGAGGTCTCCCCTAAAGCGTGGATCTTCTTCCCCGAAGCTAGCATCGGGCGTGGAAAAAGAGAGCTCGAGGCATCCGTGTATGTGAGATTGCAGAGGTCGCATGCTTAGGCGCCTACCTCGACATCGGTCTCATCTTGCTTTAAGGTATTTTCAATCTTATCGTGTCGACTCCCTCTCATGTGATCTTCACTGGGTTTTTGGGACTGGCTTGCTTCGGGGATATTACTTCCACTGTGCAATGTATTTGTGTAATCTCTATCTCTAAAAATTGTAAAATATCCCTGGGGTTTCATAACATTGGTGTCATGAGTTATCCTCACAAGTGATAAGAGATGCATTGATCCTTAGACTTTAGGTCATTGACACTTCTATATGGTTAGGGACATGCTTTGATGCAACCTAACACCTCGCCGTAGTTGGGAGGTCAAAATGGATGTCATTGAGTATGTCACAACCCATATATGAAGATCAATGTACAGACAAAGGATTTGCCCCTTCCTAAAGGAAGCATGATATCCATGGAGCTCCTCTATGGTTATATGACTGAAAGTGTATGGCCATACCCAGGTGAAAACTTGATTTAGTCATGACCATGCGATTGGGTGAAAACAAGTGATGACACACTTGTCCAATCGGATATCAGTTCGGCAAAGGGACTGTAATGTATCTGTACCTAGTTGCGATAATGGGGATGTCAATGTCGATATCCATTCTGATGACTTGGGTAGCAGCGATGCACTACTAGGTGCCACTCACTACTTGTGGTGACCTTAGGTCAGCACTGCCAACGTCAGAGGAACCTACAGGATCGCACACCAAGATAGTCGAGTTATCATATTTATTGGGAAGCCTTATGATTGAGTTATTGGATAACTCGGATCTATTTTGGAGATTTCATCTACGCCAATGGGCCTGATGAGATGGAAGAGAGTTATTGGAGCCAAACTTCATTTTTGGTAGGTTGACCCGAAATTGACCAAGATTGGTCACATTTGGATTCGGGTTGCATTGGATTGGATCCAATGGCTTAATCAACCTATGTAATGAAATTTGGGCTTGCTCATTACCCAATGAGGCCCAATAACTAGTTGTCATGAAGAAGTAATGGGCTAAAAGGGTATAATGGGAAAAGTCTCACCCCATTGGCGCTTAGGCGCCTTTTGCTTCATTAGGAAGCATTATGCGCCTAGCTCTTCAACCTTTGATGGTATGATTGCCTCTAAGGCATGTCTTGGGGATGATATGGCACTTGGGCAAATATGGATAGGTTGAATGAGGTTTATGATAAAGTCTTGGAGACTTTCCTTACCTCAAACCCTAATTGTCAACCCCTTATCCTTGCCGCACACTTGTCATGATCTAAGCCCATGCCAAACCGCCTCTTGCTCTTATAAAAGAGACCCCTTGTCGCCCCCTCTTGAGAGAGAAAAATTCTTTAAGGCGTGAGCAAGGGCAAGGGCATGAGAGCATCAAAGGGTGCGCATCCCTCTTCCATTAAGTTGCAAGCTTCCTCCTTGCTTCCTCCTCTTGGCGCATAAGTTGGAAGGCTTGGCGGCATCTTCTTCATCTCCTCTCTGTCTTCTCTTAGCGCATCTTCCCTTGAAGGTGGCGCAAGCCTTGAAGAAGATGACCTAAGGCTTGGATCTTCTTCCCGAGGCTAGCACCGAGCGAGGAAGAAGAAAGCTCGAGGCATCCGTGTGTGTGAGACTGCAGAGGGCAAATGCTTGGGTGCCTACCTCGACATCAACTCCTCGCAATAAGTTCATCACATTTACTGATGATTTCAGTAGATATGGTTATGTCTATTTGCTGAGACATAAGTCAGAATTCTCTGAGAAATTTAAGGAGTTCAGACATGAAGTAGAGAACTAGCTTGGCAGATCTATCAAGACTCTTCGATCAGATCAAGGTGGAGAGTACCTAAGCGGTGAGTTATTTAACTATCTCAGAGAGTGTGGGATTCTATCCCAACTCACTCCTCTTTGACTATCTCAGAGAGTGTAAAATATCCCCGGGGTTTCCCAACAGTGGTATCAGAGGGACTTGCGAGACTCGAATGATGTAATTTCATGCTTTCCATGCTCACATGCCATATCTCAATTTTCGTAAATTGCATGATTACGTGGTGAACGATTTTCTAAGTAGAAAAAAATAGGGTTTCTTGTTTCCATCATCTTTTCAATCTCTTTTGGATTTTTGGGTTATTTTTCTTGTATGATTTAAGGATCAAAGGCGCACATGGTTTTGTCAAGTAGGACGGGCATTGTGTCTTCGGACTAGCTGGGTGTCTTGATCTGACAAAATTGTCAGCCGAAAGGATCTTTGAAATCATCATGAAAGTTTAATCGCAAATAACCAAAAGATTTGTGATAAGAAGATGAGGAAAAGAGACTGGTTTTATGAAAAAGTAAAATTTTAGATTTTATGTTTTTCATGAGCATGTAGAATTGCTTGTGGTAGATACCTTGCTTGTGCATAATGTTGTGATCTTGAGTCAAGCCCCTTTTGCATGCCTGTGATGTACTCTTGTGAGGTCTACGTGCCGCTTTTCTTTTATTTTAAATAAGAAGAAGATTAGGGTGACACACTTCACTTGAAGCATCGGCGCAAGAAGCACCCTTCATTGATGGCGCATGCTGAGTGGCACGGGTTTGACTTGGCCGAGACTTAGGGCTTGTGTGCTATGTCTCTTGGCCCTTACATGGTAGCGCATCACCCTTGGAGGAAGCCCATGGCATTGGCCAAACCTATGAGGGAGCTTCTAGGGTTTCCCTAGAACTACCTCTAATGGTTGAGAGCTAAACCATGGTGAGGAGGACCTTGAAGACCAAGCTAGAGGTCGGCTAGGCTAGGTCTAGTTTTAGCGGTTTGAGTCCTAGGTCAAGAGTTGAACCTCCTTGTGGCGTGGGTTGGTTCAATGTCTTGAATAGGCTATGATCACTTCATTCTTTTACTATTCTGCTAAAGCATGCCTGTTTTATCGTTATGTTATCACTATAGGACTGCATGCCTGTAATGTTAGACATAAGATAAAACTGATGAGACCTCAAAAAAAAACCCTCATAAATAAATATCAAGTCTAGTAGCCTTCTAACGCATAGCCCTCACTAAGCTATCGATCAGAGGTGTTGTGAACTGTTTCCCACCCTCGTGGGACACACCCACTTATCTTTTGAAAGTGTGTGGTGGCAATGGTTTCCCCAGTTAGTTTTAATCGGGCGCGCCTTCGCAAGGAAACTCGTTGGCCCTGGGCATAACGGTTAGGAATGGACTTGACTAGAATTCCATATGTTCTGGGCACATTATGAAGCTCCAGAGGCATCGTTGAGAGGTTAGGGTTTCATGCTGTATCCAGCCCTCGCTGGACATGAAATGCCTAGACTGTCTCAATAAGGGGAATTGCTTAGAGCAATTGGCCGGCGGGCCCACCTTAGGAAGCATGAGTTACTTTGTGCATCTCATCCCACCCTTGTGGGACGCGAAGCCTCATGTGGAATAAGGATCCCATCTCACTAGGAATTCTTAAACTTCTCAATTGACTTTGTGGGTTGTCAATTTGATTAAAATAGTGAGAGCAATAATCATTTAAAACAAGTCCAGTTTAAATGATTTGAAGTAGTACTAAGTCTGCTATTTCTTGATTGTTGTAGATCAATGGCAACAAACAATAGCGGATTGACACTGCTATCACTCCTTTATAAGGATAAGTTGGTTGGAACCAATTTTATGGACTGGCATCGGAACTTCAGGATAGCCCTCAAGCTCGAGAAGAAGCTGTATGTCCTAGAGCAGGCTCTTCCGGCGCCTCCTTCGCCTAATGCCCGAGCGGCAGATAGGGATGCTTTTAGAAAGCATCAGGATGACTCTATGGAGGTATCATGTCTCATGCTGGCCACTATGGCACCTGAACTTCAGGTGCAATATGAGGAGCAGAACGCTTTTCAGATGATCACTCATTTGAAATAGATGTTTGAGGCTCAGGCTAGAACTCAGAGATTTGACACCGCCAAAGCAGTCTTTCGGTGTAAGTTATCTGAGGGTGCACCAATGAGACCCCATGTTCTCAAGCTGATTGGGAACGTGGATCATCTCAGGAGGTTGGGACATGCCATAGATAACGAGCTGGTTGTGGATCTTATTCTGCATTCCTTGCCCTCTAGCTTTAGTCTGTTTATCATAAATTTCAACATGAACGGGATTGAGTGCACATGGGAGGAACTGATGAATATGCTCCAGACAACCGAGCGTGAGATGGTAAAGACCAAACCTAATTCTGTTCTTTTGGTCCCTACGGCCAAGAAGATGAAGAAAAAGGGTAAGGCACATGCCAAGGGTGCCAAGGGTCCTACCAAGGCACTGAAGAAAAAAGCGAAGAAGTCAAAGGACCAGAGGTGCTTCCACTATGGCGAGCATGGTCACTAGAGGAGGGACTGCAAACAACTTGAAAATGAGGAGAAGAAAGGCTTGGCCTTAGCTTCTAGCTCAGGTATTTATGTTATAGAAGTCAACCTTTCTACTTCTATGTCATGGGTATTGGATATTGCATGTGGAGTTCATATTTGTACAAATATAAAGGGGCTCAAGAAAAGTAGATCGGTCCGGCCTGGAGAGATTGACCTACGGGTTGGAAACGGGACACAAGTTGCTGCTATTGCTGTAGGAGTTTTGACTCTCTCCCTTCCATCTGGACTTTAGTTAGAGTTAGATAATTGCTATTATGTACCTTCGCTTACTAAGAACATTGTATCTATTCCTTGCTTGGCAAATAAGGGATTTAAGTTTGAAATAAATAATAACTCTTGTTCTTTTTCATTTGCAAATATGTTCTATGGGAAGGGTATTGTGTGCAATGGTCTATAGGTGTTAGACATAGATAGCTCTATTTGTAACATAAATAATAAAAGGACCAAACTGAGTGGTTCAGTTGGTGCTTTCCTATGGCATTGTCGCTTAGCCCATTTAAACATGAATCGCATTCAACAACTCCATGCAAATTGGTTGTTAGATTCAAGTTCCTTGGAGGAATTTGATACATGTGAGCTTTGTTTGTTAGGGAAAATGACAAAGGCGCCCTTCACCAAAATTGGTGAGAGGGCAGGAGGTTTGTTGGATCTCATACATAGCGATGTGTGTGGGTCATTGAATAAGCAAGCCAGAGGAGGACACAGCTACTTCATTACCTTTACTGATGATTTCAGTAGATATGGTTATGTCTACTTGATGAGACATAAATCTGAATCCTTTGGGAAATTCAAGGAGTTCAAGAATGAAGTAGAGAACCAGCTTGGTATATCCATTAAGGCTCTTCGATCAAATCGTGGTGGAGAGTACCTGAGCGGTGAGTTCCTTGACTATCTAAAAGAGTGTGGGATTCTGTCCCAACTCACTCCTCCTGGAACACCCCAATGGAATGGTGTGTTTGAAAGGAGAAATCAAACTTTGTTGGACATGGTTCAATGTATGATGAGTCATGCAACTCTACCTCCCTCATTATGGGGACATGCACTTGAAACAACTTCTCTAATACTGAACAACGTTTCATCTAAAAGTGTCTCCAAAATACCATATGAGGTATGGAATGGGAGACGCCCTAATCTCACTTTTATCAGGATCTGGGGATGTGAGGCTTATGTCCAACGTCAGGATTGTAGCAAGTTAGAACCTAGGTCTGATAAATGTGTATTTGTGGGGTACCCTAAGGAAACTAAGGGTTACTACTTCTATGTTCCCACTGAGAACAAAATTTTTGTTGCTCGGGGTGCTGTCTTTCTAGAGAAAGAATTTCTCATGAAAGAAGTTAGTGGGAGGAAGTTTGACTTGGATGAGGTCCAAGAGCAACCACAAAATGTAGAGATGGAACCTAAGCCACCTGCACCGGTTGATGGGCAACTGAGGCTCAGACACAGGCCCCGCATAGGTCTGGGAGGATTCGTTGTGTACCTGAGAGGTATGGGTCACTGCCGTCCCAACACGATGGGATATTCATCATTGAGGATGAACCCAAGACTTATGAAGAGGCGGTTAGTGGACCAGTCTCTGAGAGATGGCTTGACGCCATGAAATCCGAAATGGATTCCATGTCAGCTAACCAAGATTGGGATTTGGTTGAGTTACATGATGGGGTGAAACCCATAGGGTGTAAATGGGTCTTCAAGAGGAAGACAGACATGGATGGCAATGTAGTTACCTATAAAGGTAGACTAGTGGCTAAGGGATTTAAACAAGTCCACGGGGTGGACTATGATGAAACCTTTTTTGCCAGTTGCTATGTTCAAATCCATTAGAATTCTGCTTGCTATAGCTGCATATCGTGATTATGAGATATGACAGATGGATGTAAAGACAACGTTCTTGAACGGGAAGCTAACTGAGGATGTGTATATGACACAACCCGATGGCTTCATCCATCATGTAGAGGCCAATAAGGTCTGCAGGCTAAAGAGATCCATTTATGGATTAAAGCAAGCATCTCGAAGTTGGAATCTTCAATTTGATGAAGCTGTGAGAGATTATGGCTTTATCAAAAGCGAAGATGACGCCTGTGTATATAGAAAATTCAGTGGGAGCTTGATGACTTTTCTGGCCTTGTATGTCGATGACATACTGCTCAACGAAAACGACATCCCTAGTCTTCAAGTTGTGAAGACATGGTTAGGGAAGTGTTTCGAGATGAAGGACTTATGAGAGGCCGCCTATATCCTAGGCGTAAGGATCTACCGGGATAGATCCAAGAGGCTCATAGCCCTTAGTCAAACTACTTACATTGATAAGGTCCTGGAGAGGTTTAGCTTAGAGCAATCCAAGAAAGGGTACCTTTCAGTGAGACATGGCCTTACTCTCTCAAAGAGCCAGTGTCCCACCACACAGGCTGAGAGGGATGACATGAGTCGAGTGCCTTATGCTTCGACAGTGGGATCGATCATGTATGCAATGTTATATACTAGACCATATGTGGTTTATGCTGTGAGTATAACCAGCCGATTCCAATCCAATCCTGGAGTGCAGCACTGGGTGGCTGTAAAGAACATCTTGAAGTATCTGAGAAGAACTAAGGACTTGTTCCAAGTCTATAGGGGACTGGAACAGCTCAGTATGCAGGGCTACACTGATGTGTCTTTCTAGTTTGACCCAGATGACTTTAGATCGCAGGCTGGCTATGTGTTTAAGATGAATGGAGGTGTTGTTTGCTAGAAGAGCTTCAAGCAATCCACAATTGCTGATTCTACAACCGAAGCTGAGTATGTGGCCGCTTTTGAGGCAGCCAAAGAAGCTGTTTGGGTAAGGAAGTTCATTTCTGAACTCCAGGTGGTTCCCAGTGCAGTGGATCTCATTGAAATCTACGGTGATAACAATAGAGCAATTGCATAAGCCAAAGAACCACGGTCTCATCAAAGATCCAAACACATACTATAAAGATTTCACCTGATCAGAGAGATCATAGACAGAGGTGATGTCAAGATTAGCAGAGGTGACATAGAGAACAATCTTGCAGACCCATTGACCAAGACTTTGGCACAGTAGAAGCATGACTGTCATGCTAGAGATATGGGGTTGAGATTCCTCAACCTCTAGGTCTTAGTGCAAGTGGGAGATTGTTGGTGTATATGCCCTAGGACCTAGTTTTGGTCCATTATTGTACTACGTGACGTTTGATATTTTATATATATCATTCTGGCATTGTCATTATCTATATTTGCTTACATCTGCGATTATGTACTTATATGATAATATCCCTGCAGACAGATTGGATCTGTGCTCGAATGATAGTCCCTAGTCGATGTACCAGAATGGATATGGGACAACTCTGGTACTTGTGAGACTGGCATATGGGCTGGTTAGGCACGAGGTGCTAACGCAGACATATTGGTATATCAGTAGTGGATATACTGGACCGACCTGCTGTGAGGCAATGACTTGGTGTCACGAGTTATCCTCACAAGTGATAGGAGATGCATTGATCCCTTGACTTGAGGTCATTGGTCATTCTATATGGTTAGGGACATGTTTTGATACAACCTAACACCTCGCCGTAGTTGGGGGGTAATAACGGTTGTCATTCAGCATGTCACGACCCATAGGAGAAGGTCAATAGACAGACAAAGGATTTGCCCCTTCCTACGGGAAGCTTGATATCCATGGAGCTCCTCTATGGTTCTATGACTGAAAGTGTATGACCATACACAGGTGAGACCTGATTTAGTCATAACCATGAGATTGGATAAAAATAAGTGGTGACACACTTGTCCAATCGGATATCAGTTCGGCAAAGAGACTGGAATGCATCTGTACCTAGTTGCGATGATGGGGATGTCGATGTCGATATCAATTGCAATGACCTGGGTAGCAGCAATGCACTGCTAGGTGCCACTCACTGCTTGTGATGACCTTTGGTCAGCACTGCCAGCGTTAGAGGAACCTACAGGGTCACACACCTTGATACTTGAGTTCTCGTATTGATCGGGAAGCCTTATGTTCGAGTTATTGGATAACTCAAATCTATTCTGGAGATTTCATCAGCGCCAATGGGCCTGATGAGTTGGAAGAAACTTATTGGAGCCAACATCCAATTTTGGCAAACTGGCCGAATTAACCATGGTTAGCCTCATTTGACCTTGGGTCACATTGGATTGGATCCAATAGCTTGGTTAACATGGGTAATGATCTTTGGGCTAGGCCCATTGCTTAGTTGGGCTCACTAATAAGTTGTCATGAAGAGGAAATCGCCTAAGGGGTATAATGGGGAGAGAACCAACCCCATTGGCACCTAATGGGTATAATGGGGGGAAGTGGGCAAATTTGCTTCATTGTGGAAGCAAATTGCTCCTAGCCCTAACTCTAACCGCCCCTTACTCTATATAAGAGGCCCTAGACGCCCCTTCTCAGGTATTCTACACCTTGGAGGCATGAGAACACAGAGAGAGGCGAGAGCAAGGGCAAGAGGCGCAAGTGATCTCTTCCATCAAACCCTAGCTGCAAGCCTTGATCTTCCTTTCCTCTTAGTGCAAGGAATTTGGTGCTTGGCAGCTTCCCTCTCCTTCATACTTCTTCTATTGGCGCACATACCTTGGAGGTGGCGCTAGGCTTGAAGAAGGTGAACAAAAAAGGCTTGGATCTTCTTCCCGAGGCTATCACCGAGCGTGGAAGAAGAGGACTCAAGGGATCCGTGTGTGTGAGACTACAGAGGGCGCACACTTGGGTGCCTATCACGACATCGGCATCGTCTTGCTTTTAGGTATCTTCTATCTCATCGTGTCGACTCCCTCGCTTGCGATCTTCACTGGGTTTTTGGGACTGGCTCGTTTCGGGGATATTAGTTCCACTGTGCATTGTATTTGTGTCATTATGACTCTGAAAAATTGTAAAATATCCCCGGGGTTTCCCAACAGATACCATACGAGGTATGGAGTGGGAGACGCCCTAACCTCTCTTTTATTAGGATTTGGGGATTTGAGGCTTATGTGAAACGTCAGGATTCTAGCAAGCTAGAACCTAGATCTGATAAATATGTGTTTGTGGGGTATCCTAAGGAAACTAAACGATACTACTTCTATGTCCTTATTGAAAACAAAGTCTTTGTTTCTCAGGGAGCTATCTTTATAGAGAAAGAATTTCACATGAAAGAAGTTAGTGGAAGGAAGTTTGACTTGGACGAGGTCCAAGTGTAATCACAAGATAGCAGATGGAACTTGAGCCACCTACACCGGTTGCTAGGCAGCCTGAGGCTCAGACACAGGTCCCATGTAGGTCTGGGAGGATTCATCATGCACCTGAGAGGTATGGGTCATTGCCGACCCAACACGACGGGATCTTCATTGTTGAGGATGAGCCCAGGACCTATGACGAGGCCATCGCTGGGTCGGACTCCGAGAGATGGCTTGTGGCCATGCGATCCGAGATGGATTCCATGTCAGTTAACCAAGTCTGGGATTTGGTTGAGCTGCCTGTTGGGAATCCCCATACCTCGGAAAAACTTTAAAACACAGCGGAAGCGGAGGATGTGAAGAGTAATACCTTATCAAGCAATTCTAGGAGCTACCGATGATGAAGACGCACAGGAGTCAGTCCTCTACAATCGTGCACACACGGACTGTCTCGAGATTCTTTCGCTCCACGCACGTACTAGCTACGGGAAAGGAGATCCACGCCTCTTGATCCTCTCAACTTGGGCCAATGCCAAGGAGAGCAGGGACCATTGGCGATAAGGAGCGGGTAGCACTACCACTTGTCCCAACCTTTAATGCAAAAAACCTTTTATTGTCGTCACCTCCAAGACCCTCATGCCAAGCAGTAGAGGGGAGGTGACAACAAGAGACAAGAGAAGAGTCTAGTGCAAAAATCTCCCAGGCAGGCCTCTCTATTTATAATAGCAGAGCGAGACACACTTTGGAGATTTTTCCCATATGGGATAATGCATATAGGCGCCAATTCACAATTAACTAGATCAGCGTCACGAGTTCGAATCCCCGCAGACGCTATTAATTGTAAATTGCACCCAAGCCTATTAATTAGCTAAGAGAAAAATTCTCTTTCCAATTAATGATTTTATTTTATTCATGTGACTAAAGTGTCAAGTCCAAACTTGCACTAAGACCCTTGTTTGACTCATTTTTACAACATAGGTCGAATAGAGGTCAAATGTGGTCCACTAGAGTCAACTAGTGGTCAAACATGAACTAAAATAAAATATCATCTCCTCTGAAAAAGTCACAGTGCATCAGTTCCCCAAAAAGCTTTGAATCACACAATGATTCGATCAGAGGCTAAACGATCAGTACGGAATCTCTGACGTCTAGGTGTGCGACCCTATAGGTTCTTCAGACGTTGGCAATGATGACCAAATCATCACAAGCAATGAGTGGCATCTAGCAGTACATCATTGCTACCCAAGTCATAAGAATGGTGTCATCATCATCGACATCCCCTAAAACTACGACAAAGCACAAGTACAGCTTTGTCCTTTTGCCAACTGATGTCTAGATTGGGCAAGTGTGTCACTGATGTGGGGTGGAGACACGAAATATGATACTAACTAAAAGTCCAATTATTATTATTATTTTTTTTAATTTTCAAAATAAAGGTCAAAATTCAGAAAATAGCTAGAAACATAATGTTGCAGAAATATATCATTTAAGAAGACTGCAATGCTTTGCAGGAGAATCCATTCAATGATTATTGAAACCGATTAAACCAAATTGAAGATCAAAACTTGTTCTTTTAAATCGTATAAGGATTGCAGATTGAAGATCTGTCAGGTAATAAGGACATCAGTGATAAAACAGCTAATCAAATTAGACAATAAAATTACTGCAGAAGTGTTATCAGAGTTGAAAAGTTGCTGCGTCTTGTAGCATTGTTCTGGTCCATCAGGATTCATTGCAACTGATCTGAATGATAGAAGATGATCTCATCTTTCTGTAGATTACAAGGATGAGAACGGGAGATTTGTCCGAGAATGTTTAAATCCTGCAAGAGGAAGAATAATCAATTAACAATATGGGCAAACAGGAGATATGAAACAAGAGGCCTGGAAACAGAGGGAGGGAAAACTGGCTGATTCCGTTCATCGTCGAGAGGAAGAGAGGCGGTGCAGGCGGGGTTCTCGTAGACTGGGAAGTCTTCCAGGATATCACTAACAGAGTTAGAGCGGTGGAGGTGTCAAATTGGCGACGGCGATGGCGGACCAGTGTAAATTCTCAAAACAGCGGACTTGGGGTAAGAGCAGGGGAGGTGGCAAACGGAGCAGGGGCGGTCGCCGGACGTCGTAGAAGGCACGAACGCCGAACCTACTACAGTTGGAGGTTGGTATGGTTATTGCAACGATGTGGCCAGAGTTTTAGGGCGGGCGGTGGCCGGCCGGAGGAGGACGACGGTGAAAGGCGGGATGTTATAACTTGATTTTATTAAATTTTAAATTTTTATTATTCAGAAATGTTATTTATGAATTTTACGAATTTTCTGGAATTTTTCCGAATTTTTTGTAGATAAAAAAAAATAATAAAATAAAATAAAATAAGTTTTAATTTCGAAAATGCAAAATGCGCTCGCGGGGGCTCGAACCCGCGTCGCGCGGCATCAAACGTCGCCGTCTAACCAACGCGGCGATTTGAGTTTTTAATATAATATCGGATTTGTTCTTTTTATATTAGATTTAAATTTGAATTAGGGGACCGAGTCAACCAGTCGTCTTCCCCGATTTTCTCGGCGATTTTCTCGCTGCCGCGTTCTCGCCGTCGAGAACGAGTTTTACCTCTATATTAGAGGGCTTTTGTTCGACTCGAGGAGTTTCGAAACCTAGCCTGTCTTCAACCCTCGACGCGCCGCCAGGAAGGAGAAATCGCGCTCAAACTCGTCGCCGGAGTCCGAGCGGCGCCGCCTCGTGTTCCAGCCATCCAGCGCCTTCGTCGACGGCGATCTCTGTGTTCTGGGCTATGATAAATCGTCGCAGCAAGGTATCCTACCTTTCCTGAAGTTTTCGCGAAGTTCTGATCGGTTTTGGTTAAGTTTTGTGGATCGACGGCGGCGGCGCCACCGTCGATACTTCCGTCTGTTTCGATAGCTTCGACCGGGCGTCGAAATCTCGCCGAAGCTTGTCGTGGATGCTCGTCTCGTCGTCAGAAGTGTTCTGGCGAAGTTTGGCAGCGAACGGCTCTTCGACGCGCCCTCGGGAGCTCGCCGGCGCAAGCAGCGGACGCAAGTCCGGCGGCCTTGCGCGGCGGCGTTTGGGCGGCGCGGGCGAGTTTCGGTTCGGTCCGAAATTGGGTTTGGGCGGCGGTTTATTTATAAATAAACCGGTCGCTAAGTTTTGAAATCGAATTGAACCGGACCAAGCGGTTCAATTTCAGTTTCGGGTCAGTAATTGAATTTCGGCCGGTTCGACCCCGATTCGGTCGAATCCGGGCCGGTTCAGGTAGCCGTTGGAAAGATAATAAAATTTTCTATCTAATGGTAATCTTTATAGCTTTATATGAGTTTTATATTTTGTGTAATTTAAGTTAGAAGTCTCGGTTTAACTTGGTTCAGGGTGAATTTGAGCGGTTAAGTGCAATTCTGTTCGGTTCAGTGGATTTTGGGTTCGGTTCATATGATCTGAGACTGGTTCTCTAGGTTTAGGGTTATGCTATACATGTTGGTAGTTTTAGTTTTCAAATTAGAATGTTTAATGATAGAGTTCATGTACAAATTCATGTTTCAGAGTGATT
>JANTFE010018030.1:17714-42086 GCA_027562315.1 Costus pulverulentus
ACAAACTGAATAACAACCATGCCTTTATAAACATAAAAGTTTATACATGATACTGATACAATCCCAAGGCCTCAAACATTAGCCTTAAGGGCATACCCCAACACACGGGCATGGGCGTGAAGGCGCGCACGGTCGTGCTGCGTAACGAGCTCCGCAAACACCCTTCACCGAGACGTGCACGGGCATGCCCGTGCACCGATGCACGGCCGTGCATCGTAAGTGAACTCAAATGTGTTTTTCAGCCGAGAGTTGCACGGGCTGGGCTGTATACATGTGCACGCCCGTGCACGATTTTCTTATAAGGAGCACCGCCTGCACACCCGTGTACGCAACCCTAGCGCCGCCGCCGCCATCCAGATCCGCCACCTCTAGTGCCCGATCGACCGCCGACGACCCCCCACCACCTTCTCCGACCTCCGGTTAGTCTTTCCCCCAAATTTTCGCAATCGATCTGTGCCCGATGCCGCCGTTCGTCGTTTCCCTAACTTCGGTCACCGCCTACGACTCCGCCACCGCCGACCTTTCTCCTACGACGCCGGCGCCTCTAAAGCTTTCTGTACAGCACCGGCTACCTTCCAGTCGCCTACCTACACTTCTATGATGTCTCGATGCAAACAGGTTACCTCCAAGCACCGCGCTTCCACCTCTTCCAGCGTTGCCGCCGTCCAACAGCCACCGCCTGCTGCTCCTCCAACTCCCTATGGAATCATCTGCAGAGATCCTGAGTAGCTTGCAAAACTCACTGCCCTCTCACGCCGCCCAGTGGTAACCACACGATACCTAGATCATGCTACGCTGAACACTCTGGGATTCTATGAGGATGTGCACTGGCTGTTTCAATGTGTCGGTTGGGATCAGTTCTTCACTATCTGCTATCCCACCTACATTCCCATTGTACTAGAGTTCCTATCCTCCATGGAGTTTCATGCTAGCATCCACACTGATGAAGATGACGGTAGCCTATCCTTCCGGCTCAACAATACTGAGTTTGTGCTTACGTTGACAGAGTTGAATTCGATATATGGCTTTCCTACGGATGGAACAAGAATCACACCAACTGAATTTAAAGCAAGCAACTTCTGGGCCAACTTGACTGGTTTCCGACCTTTTCATACTATGACTGGTTTCCGACCTTTTTGTAAGAAATTAGGTTTGTTCTTATTTTTAGATTTTAGAAGTTTATTGTCTTGTTAATAATCTGATCTAGGAAGAATTATTAAATTAAACATGAAGATATTGTAAAAAAATTAAGTATCGGATCGTTGGAAAACCTTAAGTAGAACCTATGAAACTAAAGTATGAAAGTATTTAGTTTTCACTTGAGATAATTGACTTATAGATTGGATGCATGAAAGTGATCTTTGATTTCTTTGTCAATGATTTACTTATTTTCAGCATTGAATTAATCTTGTGCGAAAGTGATGATTGATTCTTTGTAAATTGTCTGCGCGAAAGCGAGATGATTTCTCTATGAAGTAAATAATATCTTTATCATAATAAAAGTGGACTGATGATGTGCTTATTTCCTTCTAGTCATAGAAATTAAGGTGGATGAACCCCTAGTCCCAGTTTCTCTCTCTGATTTCGTGTTCTTTCTGAATTTTACTTACATCACATTCGATTGCCAGGCTAATAAGAAATCAATTCTTTGGTACTTAGCAAACAAGTTCTCTGTGGTTCGATATCTTAATTATTACTTCGAGTATCCGTGCACTTGCGGACACAACATACGGCTATGACAAATATCACAGGCAGTGCCATATTTATTTCTATGTTCTTCAAAATATGGTTGTGATAAAAAAATATGGCAGTGCCGTATTTTACAAATCAGCTCCGATTGGCATGAAATTTGATAGGCAGCTTCGTCTTGACTTGTAGAATTTATCTATGCACTTGGATCGTTCAAAATCTTTCAAATTTTGATCATTTTTACATGAAATATGACTAAAGTGAAGAAAGGTGAAGATTCCGAACAAACAAAAGTATTTAAGTCGAAATAAGTGAAAATATGATAAAAATAGGAGAGATCATGCATAAAAAGTATAGTAAAAATACTATGTAAATATGTGACATCACACACCTAGACACTCAAGGTCTCATACTGATCGGATAGCCTCAGATCGAATCATTATGTGATTCAGATCATTCTGGGAGATTGATGCTTTGAGATTTCTTCTATGGAGATGAGACTTTATTTAGTTCATATTTGACCACTAGTGCACCACGTTTGACCTCTGTTGACCTGTGTTGTCAAAATGAGTCAAACAAGGGTCTTAGTGTAAGTTTGGACTTGGCACTAAAGTCACATGAATAAATAAAATTATTAATTAGCAAAAAAAATTTGGCTAATTAATTGGCCTAGGAACATTTTATATTAAATATATTTATATATTTAATTGTAAAATATTAAAAGAATTAATATATTTGCTAATTTAGGGTTAAGCAAATTTAATCAAATATTTTATTCTTGCTTGACCAATTTGATAATATATATTTAATAGATTTAATCATGACTTGGCCTAGCTGCATTCTTCATTATATTTAATATATTTATACATTAAATTTAATAAACAATAATCACCAAGAATTTCTAGTTAATCTATTATAAATAGTGAGGCTTTCTTAAGTGATCCTTACACTGATTCTTTTCTCTCATCTCCAGTTGTTGCCTCCCCTCTCCTCTTTGGCATGAGGATCTTGAAGGTGATAACACGTAGAAGATTTTGCATTAAGGTTGGGACAAGTGGAAGTGCTTCCCACTCCTTGTCGCCAACTCTCCCTCTTCTCCTTGGCATAGGCGCAAGTTGAAGAAGACCTAGAGGCATGGATCTCACCTCCCGAGGCTAGCACCAAGCGTGGAAGTTGGAGAGACTTTGAGGAGTTCGTGTGTGCGCGATTGCAGAGGACGTTCATGTGCGCATCTTTATCATTGGCAACGCTTATAAAATTGCATAATAAGGTACTACTCTTCACATCCTTCGGTTTTCTCTCGTAAGGGATCCTGGCGTCACGGAATTCTATTTCGGGCCAATCGCTTCTGCTGTGTTCTAAATTTTTTTTAAAAAAAATTGGCCAGAGGATTCTCAACAGAAGAGCAGCGCCGAATTTATTGGGGCACTGTGATGTTGAGCAGCTGCAGATAGTGTGAAGTCGAAGAGGAACTTGCTAACGAGATGAGGTGGAGTTGGGGCTCAGGATGTTCGATCATTGAGCATGGTAGGGGACGGGGCAACGATGTTGGGAGCCGAGCGTGGAGGTTGGCGAGCGACGATCGTGTGCGGAGATGGAGGTGGCGAATGAACATTGGTGGTGGTGGGCTTGATAACATGAGGAGAGGGGGATGGCAATTCCTTCCAAGGTGGTGATGGCGGCTAGGGCGTTAGGGTTTTGGGTGGAGTTGATGGTCCGGACAAAGAAGGAGAAGGTGACCGGCTGTGGTCTCAGCAGGAGGAGGCGGTGAGTCGTAGGAAGTGACGTGGACTGAGATGGGAATTGGAGAGCACTGTTAAGGAAAGAATTGTAGCCCTTATAGCCAACACCAACGGCGCGAGAAAAGCAATGATGCTTGCAAATGAAAATTCGATTAAGCCAAAGTAATTAAATATGTTCCATTTGTACAAGTATTTAAATAAAACCAAACCAAAACATTACTAAAATTAAATATACCACTACTCATGCAAGAAAAAAAAAACATGACCACTACTCATGCTAAAGACAAAAATAGCTTAAATTAAATATGATTTTGTGCATGCCAAAATAATTGGTCAACTCCTGTAGCATATGGGCTTTTGATGAGTTCTTTTGGATGGTCTTGGCCTTGTATCTTTGTCTGCATCAAGAACTCACCTACACAACTGCAACACCTAGAAAAGCACAACAATACAGAGTATGAGCTGAAGAGAAAGTGAAGAGGGAAGGGGCAGTTGAAGAGTAACCGATTTGCAGGGGTTGGTTGTCCCTTCTTGCTGGGGCCTTTGAGGAGAAATGAAGTAGCTTCACTTGTTGCCAAGATAAAGGTAAGGAAGACGAAGAAGAACATGAATCTTCGGTTTTAGCAGCCTTGCTAAATTTTGTTTAAAAAAAATTTTAATTTTTTTTAAAAAATGATTTACACATTATAAGCTATCCAATGGTACTAATATTGGGGTAGTTTAGATTATACACAATAAGAAATTATCCTAAACATTATTGTATAAAAGACAAAAAAAATTATTATATAGAAATATTTAGAGTAATTTCTTATTGTGTATAATCAAAACTACCCCAATATTGATACCATTGAATAGCTTATAGTGTGTAGATCATTTCTATAAAAAAAAGTTAACCAAAATTTAACGTAGGCTACAGCCTGGCTGCCGAAGAATCCTGCTCGAGGAAGAAGTTAGGGGTGTGCGCTGAGCACATAGCTTTCAAGGGAATTCAATCTTATGCACATGACGCTGAACTATGAGTGGCGTACAGATTTTACACAAGCTATTTCTTATCTGTTTTGTCAATTCGCATCTCATAAAAAATTTAAAAAATTTTGAAAAAACTTGAACAATTAATTCCAAATAATTATATAATTAGAAGATGAGAAATCATATGCTATTTGATCATAAAGACATGTAATTACGATTGCTTGTATTTTCTTTTGGAATGTGTTTTCTTTTGTTGTCTCTTTGGAATATATTTTCTCTCATTTACTTGGTGAAATTGTTGATACAACTTTGCTTTCTAATTTTTTTTTATAGTTCTTTTAATAATTTTTTTCTTGTAGATGAAATAAAATAAAAAAGAACTGTGAAATCATTTTGGAACTTTCACACTAACTAAATTTTTTTGTAATGTTTGTGTCACAGTTTATCAGAAAAATATATAATATAGCTAGGGATGGCAACAAGTCGAGTACTGGTGTTTTCACCCTAAATCTGAACTTGACCCGCTACCCAAACCTAACCCAAACCCAGGTCAGGTATTTAAACGGATACCCATTGGTACTTGATTAAATAAAAAATAAATTAATTATTATTTTATTATATAAAATATATTTTATAAATTAAAATAAATATAAATATATTTATATAATATCTATTTATTATTATTATTATTATATTTTTAATAATAATAAATATTTTGTAAAATAGTTATTTTATTATTATTTATATTATAATAATTTAAAATATATATTTATATTATTTTTTAAAATCAGGTATCGGGTACCGGGTACCCTTATCTCTAAACCAGAACTCGTCTCATTTAGCTAATCGAGTATTCAAACTCATGATAAACGGGTCGGGGTACCCGAACCTAACGGGTGGAATTGCCACCCCTAAACATAGCATATATTTTTAATATGGAAGGGTAGGCATATGTAATAGAAAATTTTCAACAATTTTTTGATTTATCTTAAGATAGAACATAATTAAAGAATAAATAGGCTTACCTAAACATTATAGAAAGAATTAATGATTGAGGTATCTTTTATACTTTTTGATAATTATAAATAATATGAACATATAATTAATTTATATGTTTTATATTTATATTTGTAGGTTAATAAAAAATATGTAAAATTTAGGAAAAAAGATAATCATCATGAGATAAAAGAGTAAAAATAATATTATAGTTAGCAATAATGTGACATTTGGAACTCATCCTTACACACTAAGGATACCACAATAGTCACAAGAATTTTGGAGTTATTTAATGTCTGATCGGCGCGAGAGATATTGTATTTGTTGGATATATAGTGAAATTTTGGTGATCGGCTCCCGTGGTTTTTTACCCTATTTCTAGGGGTTTTTCCACGTTAAATCTTAGTGTACTTGTGTTTGGTTGTGTTTTCTTAAGTTGATTACAATTTTATTGCATCTATATATTGTTGTGATTACACAAGTAAGATATTTAGGGATTTATCAAGTTGAGTATTAAAATCCCAACAGTGGTATGAGAGCGAGGTTCTTCAGTCATTTGTGTTAATCATGGAAATTGGCAATCGAATGGTAGTCTTAAATGGAGAAAATTGGCTTATCTGGAAAGCCAAGATGGAAGACTATTTATATTGCAAAGATCTATTTGATGCAGTTGAGAATGAAACCAAACCAAAAAAAATAGCAAATGATGACTGGAACAAATTGAATAAAAAAGTCATCAGTTATATTCGGCAGTGGGTAGAAGATAGTGTTTTTCATCATATTGTGAATGAAAAAGTCGCATATAAGTTGTGGAAAAAATAGAAAACTTATATGAAAGAAAGACTGTTGGTAACAAGGTTTTTTTTATTAGGAAACTGGTGAATCTGAAGTATATGGAAGGTGGGAAAAATTATTGAGCATTTGAATGGCATGAAAAGCATTATCAATCAGTTGGCTTCTATGAAGATGGTAATTGAAGATAAACTGTAGACACTTGTGTTATTGAGTTCTCTACCAGAGAGTTGGGATACTTTGGTTGTATCTTTCAGTAATGCGGTACCAGATGGTATGTTATCCATGAGCCTAGTAACTTCAAACTTGTTGAATAAAGAAACTAGAAGAATGTCTGTAGATGCAAATATATCTCAAGTATTGGTGACTGAAAATTGTGGTAGAAGCACAAATAGATCTCCATATCAGCATGGGAATTCTAGGAACAGTTCATCTACCAGAAAAGATGTTGAGTGCTTTTATTGCCATAAGAAGGGACATATCAAAAGGTATTATTGGTTATTCAAGAAGGCTCAGAGAGGAAAAAGCAGTGGAATCACAATAGAGGATAAAGAGAGCAACACTACAATTACTATGGACAGTGATGTTGGCATTCTAGCAACAAGTGACACAAAAAGTATATTTGGCAGTCAATGGAAAAGACAGTTGGATCATTGACACAGGTGCTTCTGTTCATGCTACCCCTCAAATTGATTATTTTTTATCTTTACATCATTATGACTTAGACATTGTAAAGATGGGAAATAAAGATACTGCAGTTATCAAAGGAAAAGGGGATATCATTATCAAGCCTAACTTTGGACATAAGATGATTCTCAGAGATGTAAGGTATATTCCTGACTTGAGATTCAGTTTGATGTCACCTGGTGTTCTTGATGATGAGGGCTTAGTGAACACATTTGGTAATCAAAAGTGGAAGCTAACAAAATGATCACTTATATGTGCTAGAGGAAGCAAGCAATATGTTCTTTATCATACTGATGTTGAGGTTCTCAGAGGAGAAATTAGTACTGCTTTAGCACCTACATCAGAGTTATGTCATAGGAGGATTGGACCCTTAAGCCAAAAGGGTGTAAAGATTCTATTAAAGAATGTCATTTCTCCTAAAGTACAAAGTGATGACTGTAAATTTCATAGTGTTTTTCGTACTGATTAACTAATCTTTTGAGTCATAATTTTGCTCTTTTGCTTTATTTTTATGCCTTATTTGCCAAATACTTCGGAATCTACACCTTCCTTGGTTTTTGATCAGTTTCAGGTGAAAAGGCATCATTATCATATGATTTCAAGCAAATTCGATGCATGGGCGAATTCTAATCATCAAGAGGAGTTTACACATCAAATTTTAAGTCGAACCAAACTTTCTGGAAAATACGGCACTACCGTAATTTTGGGCTAGAATTTTATGGTACCGTAATTCAGTTCAAAATTCGACCAGAGACTTCGGACGAATTACGACACTACCATAATATTTTTCACGGTGCCGTAATTCTAGACGAATTTCATACAGAAACTTTCTGAGACAACCGTGAGGAATATGACACTACTGTAATTTTGGGCTAAACGTTTACAGTGCCGTAATTCCGAGCCAATTCCTTACAGAACTTCAGAGGCAATCACAGTAGTACCGTAATTAATGTCACAGTACCGTAATTTGGCACCTAGATTCCCGAATTTTTCGCCGAAAACTTAAAAAGATGATTTCTCGAGATTTAGGGCACCAATTGGAGATCCGTAAAAAGGGGAAGACTCAGTATTAGGAGGGGAAGATAATCGAAGAAAAAGGAATACTTTTCATTAACACTTCACGGAGAATTTCAGAGAATCGCCGCCGCGCTAGGGTTCATCGCCGTTCATCGTACAGACCATCTCCAGCCACGAAATTTACAAGGAAGCTTCGCCTGAGGAAGGAGAATACAGCACAGAAGTTTCAGAGTGAAAGAAAATCGATTAAAGGAGAAATCATCAAAAATGTGGACACCTCCACTGTTTATCACGTGAAAAGCAAATTACGGGCTGTAATTTTGATTACAGCCAGCCCTATTTTGTAACTTTTACCCCTCTCTTTCAATTTCTAATCATTCTAAAATCATGTTTTGCTGTAATTCTTCCATCATATTAGCTTAAACTTTCATATGGGACATGGGGGTGTTATCCCCTTAACTTCTTAATGACTAGACATTGTTAATTTCGTTAGGATGATTTTGTTATGATAATTCTACTTATGTGATGATTGCTTATAATTCTCCTTAGTCTCATATTTTCAGCATGTTTTAGAATTTTGTGAAATTGACTGAAAAGTTGATTGCAAAATTTGGAAGCCTAGAATCATTGAGTTTAGAACTTATTGTAAGAGATTATGTATTATTCTTAATTCTGATTTTTAGTAATTCTATTGCCATGTTGATTTTCTTATCTTTGGATTGAGTTATTGTGTTAGACTTGATTTGATATTGTAAGAGATTAAATATTTGATCATCGGAGAACCTTAAGTAGAATCTAAGAAATTATGGTATGAGAATACATAGTTTCTCTTGAGATATTTGACTTAGAATTTGGTTGCACGAGAGTGATCCTTGAGTTCTTTGTAAATAATTTACTTATCTTCAGCATTGAATAGATCCTACACGAGAGTGAGGCACGAGAGCGAGTTAATTCCTTTATAAAGTAAATTACATCTTTATCATAATGAAATTTGACTGACAATACTTTATTTCATTCTAGTCATTAAAGTTAAGGTGGATGAACCCCTAGTCCCAGCTTTCTTCTCTAACATTTTTCCGTGCACTTTTTGATCATCTGCATCATTATTCGATTTGTTTAGCTAGTGAAAACTCAATTCGTCGGTACTTAACAACAAGGTCTTTGTGGTTCGATATCTTAAATATTACTTCGTGTATCTGTGCACTTGCGAACTACAACATGAGCCAATTTCTGAGCCAGGGGGAGAGTTCCAGAATGAGCACCAGTCAATTGATACAAGCAGTGCACAGAAAAGTAAGATATCTCAGTAATCTCAGATGAAAACTCAGTTGAGAAAATCTCTTAAAGGAAGAAAACCTTCAAGACTATTTGACAATGGTTTTGTCATGAGCAGAGATGGAAGAAAGCCAGAGTGCTATCGAGTGAAGAAGATTGTGACAAAGGAGAAGACTGAGGTTTGCAGTAAGATGGCTGGCCTAGTCATCCCTGCTTGATGCAGGAGGGGGAGATTGTTAGATATGGGTCCTGCATCATGCAGGGACCCATTTGTAAATACAAAAGGTCTTAGGGGCTTTTTGTAAAAGAGATCTAATTAAGTTAAGTTACTATTTTGGGTGAATAGTAATATGGAAAAAATTTGACGAGGGCAATTGGCAATTGTGGAATTGGAAAGTTGTGGTCACAATTTCGACGAGAGAAAAGAGGTGAGCGGCGGCAGGAGAGAGAATAGAGAGAAGTTTTAGCTGAAAACTTTCAGGCGTGATCTGAAAGTCATCTACCATCTGATCGGTGCGAAATTTTACAGAGTTTCTCCTGGGTAATTCCTTACATATCCAATGGTTAGATTTTCAATTGGTCTCTTTGTTTATCTGAATTAATTTAGAGAGTGTTTAGGAGATTTGTGTTTCCCTTGAGTTGAATTTCATCTTGTTGAAAGAAATTCTTGTTTGTGAAGAGATATTGTATTTGCTGGATATATAGTGAAATTTTGATGGCCGGCTCCCGTGGTTTTTAACCCTATTTCTAAGAGTTTTTCTACGTTAAATCTTGGTGTTCTTGTGTTTGGTTGTATTTTTTTGAGTTAATTATAATTTTATTGCATTTACATATTGTTGTGATTACACAAATAAGATATTTAGGGATTTATCAAATTAAACATAAAAATCCCTCCATCTATAATGTGGCACATGAACATGAAGAATTTAGTTTTAGATAAGAAGAAAGTCGATAAATGAACGTGAGAACTAGCTCTTAAAAAGTAATCACCGGTAGCTTGCGGCCGATACATGTTTCGGAAAGATAGGTGATGATCCATCCAATTCACTTTTAAGCAAATGTCAACCGCATTATTACCTTTTATAGCTTCAGTTTTGTAGAAATATTTATCACAGTTGTCTTTCTTTTGATAAATATAACTGTCTCTTATCCCTTACGACTCTAATGCACCGTCCATTAATACAGAGCTTAACCTGGAATCTGGATTTGGGTAGGTCTGTGCAGGTTTAAAGTGAGGACTGTTTTCTAATAACTTAAAGAATAAAGAACAACAAAGAAAGAAACTTATCTGAACTTAAAAGAAAAAAGAGAGTAAAGGCATGCGACTAATTTGAAGAGGCACATACTAGTCAAGCAGAAATGAAGGATCTCGATTGGAACAGTGGTTGTGCATTATGTTTTGTGT
Organism: Costus pulverulentus; assembly: GCA_027562315.1. Classification (NCBI taxonomy): domain Eukaryota; kingdom Viridiplantae; phylum Streptophyta; class Magnoliopsida; order Zingiberales; family Costaceae; genus Costus; species Costus pulverulentus. The sequence goes on from JANTFE010018030.1 coordinate 28,287, forward strand.
CCAGAAATACCATAAATTGAAGAAACTAGGTTGGTACTTGGAGGATAGCATATTGTTTAAGGCAGTTAAAAAATGAATGCTCTCATGCACATACTTTTCAGCATTGTGAGAGTATTTGCATCACTCATGGTTAACCTCTTGTGCTGGTCAAGGTTCTATACCATGATGGACAATACAAGAACAGAGTGCTAATGCAGAAAAAGTGCAAGGATAAACAATTGTTGCCGCTATGAACATTAGGATGCACTTTCAAAGAACAAATTGCAGTTCCGAGCCAAAATCAGCACTATTTTTCATCAACACATTTGAATCATCCATTACTTTGTTAGCTTATTGGAGTAATTTGTTGTTACGTATGTACTCTTCTTGAGATGTTATTTATGGAACATATTTTTTTAAAAAAAATACCAAATTGGTACATACTAGTATTCAATTGTATTGGCATATGTTCAAGGTTCTATTGGATGAACAATACAAGTATGTACTTAAACTATTCAAATTAGATTTTGAATATTTGGAGTATGTAAAAAAAAAATGGATGGGGGTACAGAATATTACATGATATGCTATCCTATCAATAATATAATTTTTCAAGACTAATCCCAATGTGCTGCTCAAAGAAAATTAGTTAACAAGCATATTAGTCAAGTCAATCTACTTAGTTCGCCAGGTCAATGAGAGAAAATGGTCTAGTTTGATTGTTTGAGTACCAGCTTAGAAATTCTAGGTTGTATATATGAATCATACATTTGCTGATCTTAAAGCAAATAGACACAAATCTCAATAAATTAATCATTCATTGACAAATCTCAATTTATTATTAACAAATCTTAATTTATCAATTAACAAAAGGGCACTCTTTTTATGCACAGCTGTGGAGATGGATAATTACCTGCTGAAACTCTAGTGACATGCTATACAATGGTAAGTTTGTAATCTGTGAAACACAATCCATATTGCCGTGCTGCTTCCTTTTTCTTGCCTCTTTCAAAGATTGTCTTTTTAGAAAGGAAAGGCAGCAGCCTTCAAATTGTATGTCTGTGAACCCACCGAAGAGAGAGGCTCACAGTGATCAGATCACCCCCAACAAAACTTGTGGCTATCTCCCTCTACCAAATTACAGTTAAATGCAGAAAACTGTTTTTTTTTTGTTTTTCCGCAAAAATCAGATCCCAAAACAGCAGCGCAACAGTCAAAAAACAACAAGGAGAGTTAGCGATGCGCCGTCACCAGCGTCTCGATGAACCTGAGCCCGTCGAGTCTTGGCGCGAACTTATCTTCCACGAACTTTCTCGATCCCGATCCGGAAGCCTCGTTCTTCCCTGACGATGATTGGGATACCGATCCAGATCCCTGTAGGCCGCATCCACCACCAATCATGTGATGACAATGAAAAAAACTTGTTTATACCTATGGAAAAAAAATCACGCGATAAGGTCACACATCTTTGGTGGTGCAGGGGATAGAGACGCGATCATCTGCATTAGCGGCGGCGAGAGCAGCGGAAGAGGCGGCCACGAGGGAAGCAGCGAAGACTATGATCTCCTTGGTCGCCATGGCGAGATCTGCTGACGATCCCCTCTCAATTGGCTTCTCCTTCTCCCTTTGACACTGCCTACAGCCTACCTCCTTCCGCCCTAGCCCGCCCCTTTTATATTTCCGCCCATTTAATAATCTCCACTGGCAGTGAGCAGAAAAAAAGAAAAAACCGAATTCAACTGCGAGTTTGAGTTCCGACGCGCCCACCCGAGACAGAGCAGAGAGGCGAGACGAAGAAATGGCCTGGGTATGATGTGAGTCTCTTAATTTAGTTTTAAAAAAAAAATATTTTTTGTCTCAAATTAAGAGATGAGATCAAAATTCAGGCGAGACGCGAGAGGTGCGGCGGTGTCAGCGGGACCTCGGATGGAGAGAGCCAATGAATGTATGTGCCGAGGACCAATCACCAATTTCTTGCTTAGATTCGACGCCGTTGGGAATGGGAGGAAGAAATCAGTCACTGATGCTCCATTAAAAAACTAGTTATTATTGCCCGAATGTGATTCACAAGTGCCGCTGTAGAATCTTGGCAGGGGGTGTTTGACCTGCGAGCTAGTCCTGCAGGCCCATAGGGAGGTTTGTATATGGCCAGGCGGATTTTAGATTCTTTTTATTCCCACGTTTCAGTTAGCCCACGGCCCAATAATGATAATGTAATGACAACGTGAGGTATTGGTTTTTTCAGGATTTTCCCCTTACCTCATGCTTTCTTGGCCCAAAGCACAATGAAGGCCGTCAACATATCGTAAAATGTATAGATAAGCTCATGCTTTCTTGGCCCAAAGCACAATGAAGGCCGTCAACATATCGTAAAATGTATAGATAGCAAGGTTGATTTGAAGAGAGAAATTTTTTTCACAAAAAACATAAGGGAAAGGAGAAAAAGAATAATTGAAAAGTTTAAGCATAGCATGCATGCACGCCTTGCTATTATAATTGGCAAGTTGCAATTGATCGTCTCATCAGGCGTCAAATTAACTTGTCTTGATGGGCCTAGCATTCTGTAGTAGCTTTGTTTTCACACATTTGGAACAAAGATGAAATTTTTGTCCTTATTACAAGCATATGATGGAGGACTTCACTTGGGTTTTCAATGTCATTTGACGTTGTTCCAACGGATAGGTGGCAAGCAATATCAATGTAACAACCAACGTGCTTCACTTGGGTTTTAGCAGCCAACGTGCTTGCTTGACCAAGAAGAAGTTCATTAAATGTAACAACCAAATTAAGCACCCATGTGTGCTAGCACCTCACGTTACGTTAAATCAATCAATGTCTGCGCATGCCCAGTTGCCCACTGCCGGGAGTTGGCACAGTGAGTCCACAAACAATGCGTGTAAATCAATCATATCAGATATGGGGATATTGGGGATATTGGGGATATTGGGGATATTGGGGATATGGGATGGTGGTTGCAACTCGTACCCTCATTTTCCAAAGATCCACAAACAATGCGTGCAGTTGCCAAAGTAAGCATGTAGTGAAAGAGGGGGCCGCTTGGCGCGCGTATCAGAGGGCAGAAACAGATTCGCTCCAACTGTCAACAAGCACGCAATAATTAATATTTAAGATGAACAAGGAAAAATGGGAGCCAGTTGCGTGTAAATAATTAAATAAGAGGAGATATTTGTGTCGCTGTAAGGGATAGATGAGTTGGAGGGTTAAATAAGAGGAGATATTTGTGTCGCTGTAAGGGATAGATGAGTTGGAGGGCGACGGTGGATGAGTGACTGGACAAGCAAGGCGAAGAAATGCTGACACCAAGCGCCGCCTGATGTTTGGCTCGCTCATCAAGCCATAACTCACGTGTACTGTCGTGTATAGAATGCATGAACGAATTATTAAAAGAAATAATACCAAATCTTGCATCCAATTTATCCATACTTGCATTGGTCAAAGGAATAAGGGTCAGTTTGTGAGTATAGTGTAGGTTGTAAAAGTGCTATGTTGTAAGGTGTAAAATTATAGGTTAAAAAAATGCTGTTTAGAAGAAAATAATATAAAATATATATATATATATATATATATATATATATATATATATATATATGTTTTTTTTTTTTTTTACCCTGACTCTCCTCTTCCTAGTTTGGCATTTTTTTTCTTTTTCTCCACCTCCTTTGCCGACGCACGATCCATGTAGGCGACTCCCTCGAGGACCCTCCCAAGCTCGCCGACCTCGTCCATCCAGTAGATCTCCTTGGCGCCGCCAATGAAGACCAGGGGGAGGGCGAAGGGGCGGCCCTCGAGCGCCTCAGGCAGCTCGCCGCGGAAGGCAGCGTCCATGGACGTCGCGCTCGTCGACAGCGACGAGGAGGCTGTCGAGTTTTGCCATTGCCACGGCCGTCCATGGACATCATGCTCGTCACTAAAACTTCCTCTACTTTCCCTCTCAGCACATCGATAGCAAGCGGCGGGTCTGGCGGGGAGACCTGGACGATGACATCGATGTGGAAGGCTGATAGGCTCCATAAGTGTACGAACTATCGAAGTAGTAAATAATATCGTTCCCATAGGGAGCAGTTGTCAAGTACCTACCTTTAGTGTCATTGAAAGCTAGATAGTTCAAACTCGGAATGAAAGAATTAAACTAACTCTAAATTATCGAACTAAGAAATCAACGACTACTACGGAAAATACAGTTTAAGAAGTGTTCGGAACTTTAGGTTTCACCTCGTTAACTGCTTTATATGCAAAACATTGAATTAGATTGAAATAGAAAACGGATCTCCTTCTCTCGAAGTGCAATCTGACAGTAAACAACTTAAGGCGATCTATCCTATGGTACGAATTACCTTCTCTCGAAGCGTAATCCAATGTCTACTTAAGCTAATTTCCTACTCTGTAGCAAAACTAACTTAAGAGACCCATTGGGCTCTATGATGATCGTGAATCCTCGAGTGACATTAAACGACTCTCATAATCCAAGTCACAAGTTTAAATGGGCAGTCGAGTATTACGATTCACCTCTCGGCTCTTCTCATAACACTTCACACATATCGATGTTTGGCCAAAACATAAATATGCAATAAGCACACCACATTTAAATAAGTAAATTTACTAAAAACAACACTGAGATTCTAATATTTTACATGAGGAAATGTGTTCAACGGGCTACGCCCGAGTCCCGAACTAGGGTTTTACTCTAGAACATGCATCGTTTAACAATTAAAACCCACAAAAATGTATACAAAAAGAAGGGAAATTACAGATATTAGGTAGGAGACAATAGATCTTTAGTCTTCTCTCGATAGCCCCAAAGAAATCCTTCGAATCGAGCCCTTGAATGAGTAAAATCGCCCCTTTTCGCCCTAAGTCGCCTCTCTCCAAAGTTTGACTCCCAAAACTGCTCCAAAAATCTTATTTATGGTTCTATCTCTTCCTTGGGAAGTTAGGAAGTTTCCCTCCAAATTTCAGCCAATTCCGAGTTCGGAATCACTCAAATCGGGCGAAAAACCGTCAAAAGGTCGATCTGCGCGGAAGCTGTCACGGCCATGCTTCTAGACACACCCTGGCCGTGTCTGGCTCGCAGAATGCTGCAAGAATGTAAGCACGACCGTGCCAATAAGCACGGCCAGGCCGTGCTTGCCTCTGTGAAGTGCAGGAAGGTAAGCACAGGCGTGCTTCTAGACACGGGTAGGCCGTGTTCTTCATGGAAAACTCCAAAAACTTTAAAATTTTGTCTGTAACCTCGTCGAACTATGATGAATGTTTTCATAATATAAAATCTTCAAAATTCTTCACGAAAATGTAGAGAAATGACCTGCATTTCATAAATAAACGAAAAAGAATGAAGATTCCATACTTTACAAGAAAAGATATCAAAATGTGACAGAAAATAGAACTTAAGCATATAATGATGGTAGAAACAAGACTCTAAATCCTATAAAATGGACACCTATCAAAGGCCTTGGATCCGGAGAGGAGGAGGATGGCATCCCCGAAGAGACGGCTGATGAGAAGAGGGCTTTGGATCCAGTTGCTGGGCTACTGTCGGCGGAAGGGAAAACACATTTTAGTATGCTCTCCATGTGAACACACCAATCACGCTGCCAATCAAACAAATCACAGCAATCAAATAGAGTATGCAAATCACGCTATAAATCAAACAAATCACAGCAATCAAATAGAGGATGCAATTACCTAAAACCACAGGAATCATATTAACAGCAAATCAAGCAAATCAAATCGTGAAAACGTTTCCTATATTGTAAACTTCCTATTTGTATATTTCCTTAAATTCTTTGCCATCATGTGTATATAATTAGAGGCCTGTATCAATATCAAGTAATCAATATAGTCATATATTTTCGCCTTCATCTTTCTTGCTGCATTTCTCACATGGTATCAGAGCATTAATCCCACACTCCCGAATGCTTCGCAAATTTCCTAGGTGCCTGACATCTTACTGCATCCATATTGCAGCCCTGGTGCTCTCCCTCAACAAGCGATCAAGACCACGCGAGCCGCTACGTTACCATCTCAAGAAGTGCGTAACGCTATGAGCCGCCTTTAACATTGGGATGCTGCGGTTTCCACTACCATCTATCTGATAAATCGCACCCCGACTCTGTTACTTCAGTACACCACTCCTTTTGAGGTCCTCTACAAGCGCACCCCTGCCTACAACCTTCTTTGAGTTTTTGATTGTGCATGTTACCCTTGGTTGAAACCCTATGCCAAACACAAGTTGCAACCCCGCTCTACTTTATGTGTCTTCCTTGGTTACAGTAATATGCACTCAGGTTATCGCTGTTTACATGTTCCCTCTGGCCGTGTTTATATTTCCAGACATGTTATCTTTGATGAAGCTACATTTCCCTTTGCAGCAGCTAACATTTCAGGTAACACTCCTATCTCCAGTGCGGTTCTTCATCCCTTCCCCCCAAGGCCTCCAGTATGCCAACACGCCACTACTCTAATGACCCTCGGGCCTTCGCTTGCCACTCCGCCAACTCCTAATACTCCAGAGGCATTCCCAGCTGCAAGCACCTCCTCACCCGCCTCTACATCTCCTGGGCGCGATTTCCCCAGTGCGCGCACCCCATCACCCGCCTCTACACCTCCCAGGCGAACTCGCGCTCTCACTGATATCTATGGTGCCACTGAGCCAATCGTCCTTCACTCTACTTCAGCCAGCAAGCATGCTCTACCAGCCGCTCTCCTCCACTCTATTACCTCTACTGCGCCTACATGTTTCACCCAAGCCTCCAAGGTTCCTGCATGGCGGGCAGCCATGGCTTCTAAATTCAATACCTTACTTCGCAATGGCACGTGGAACCTTGTTCCCCGAAGTTCATCCATGAATGTCATTGGGTGCAAATGGATCTTTCGTCTGAAACATCATGCTGATGGCTCTATTGACCGACACAAGGCTCGTTTGGTTGCTAAGGGATTTCGCCAACTGCCCGGTATTGACTTTACCGAAACATTCAGTCCTGTTATTAAGATAACCACTGTTCGTCTACTTCTCGCAATTGTCGTTAGCTCTAACTGGCCCATTCAACAATTGGATGTCTCCAATGCCTTTTTGCATGGGTCTTACAGGAAACTATGCATATGGAACAACCACCTGGCTTTATTCATCCTCAGTTCCCTATTCATGTATGTCATCTTCAAAAGTCTCTATACGGACTTCGGCAAGCTCCACGTGCTTGGTTCCATCGCCTCGGAGGCTGGCTTCAACAACAGGGCTATATTGGATCCAAAATAGACACGTCATTATTCTATCACTGCGACTCCTCCTCTCAGACCTATGTTCTCATATATGTTGATGACATCCTCGTCACTGGTAATAATGCGGCTCACATCACCAACCTACTCTCTGCAATGGGTACCTAATTTGCTATTCGAGATCTTGGCCCTGCACACTATTTTCTTGGTATTGAGTTATCACCTCATTCTGCTGGGTGTCATCTCAACCAAAGCAAGTATATCTTAGAGTTACTTCAACGCACCAAGATAGATGCCGCGCGACCCATCTCTACACTGATCGCGGCCGACATCAAAATTGAGGCATCTTCTCCCATGACCAATCCTACGCTTTACAGAAGCACTGTTGGCGCACTACAGTATGTCACCATTACTAGACCAGAGATCACCTACGCTGTTAATCGTGCCTGCCAACATATGCACTCTCCCACAAACCATCATTGGGATAATGTCAAGCGCATTCTTCGCTATCTCAAAGGCTCTATCTTACATGGTTTTCTTATTCATCAGGACTCTTCTTGTGATACCTATGCTTATAGTGATGTTGACTGGGCCAGCTCTCCTGTTGATCGACACTCAACCAGCGGTTACGTCATTTTTCTTGGCAAAAATCTCATCTCATGGGCCTCTAAGAAACAATCTACTGTCTCACGTTCTAACACTGAAGCCGAATACAAAGCCATTGCCAATGACACGGCTGAGGTGATCTGGTTACAATCCTTACTCTCAAAACTCAGCCTCTCGCCTTCGTCACCTCCAATGCTATGGTGCGATAACATAGGGGCCACATACCTTGCTGCCAACCCGGTCTTTCACGCCAGAACCAAACATGTGGAAATCGACTTCCACTTTGTTCGTGAACACGCGGCCAACAAGCAACTTTTTGTTTCCTTTATCTCCACAAAGGATCAACTTGCAGATATTCTTACCAAACCTGTTCCCAAGCTCTGGTTACGGCACCTAACAGACAAACTCAATGTTGTGCAACCCCACAATGAGTTTCCAGGGGAGTGTGAACGCACCAATCACGCTGCCAATCAAACAAATCACAGCAATCAAATAGAGGATGCAAATCACGCTGCAAATCAAATAAATCACAGCAATCAAATAGAGGATGCAATTACCTAATACCGCAGGAATCATATTAACAGCAAATCAAGCAAATCAAATCGTGAAAACGTTTCCTATATTATAAACTTCCTATTTGTACATTTCCTGAAATTCTTTGCCATCTTGTGTATATAATCAGAGGCCTGTATCAATATCAAGCAATCAATACAGTCATATATTTTCGCCTTCATCTTTCCTACTGCATTTCTCACACTCCACCCACGCAACCTATAGGGGGACCCCCGCAGGCCGAGCCGGGCAAAAAACGCCCGATGAATAATGGTCAACGCGCCTAAGCAGCTTCAAAGTGCCCTCGACGCCAAACAAAATCGGATGTGTTGACTGACGCCCCACGCGACTTACAGGCGCACCGACAACGCCAAACGCAGCCTAAGAAAGAAATAGGTGATTGTGCTTTTGATTTGACTAAATAATGCTGAGCATAATTAAAGGAATATGAAATGATAAAACTTTTTTATTTTTTTTTAGGATTCGATCCAAGAATTTATTATTATCACAAAGGTCTGACACCTTAGTTGTTGTAACTTGTCTCGTGACTTCACAGTGAAAAGTCAAGGATTCAGGTTGGATTTACCTTGGCCCGTGACGTCAGAGTAAAAAAAAGTCAAGGATTCAGGTTGGATTTAAATTGGGCCGTGATGTCAGAGTACAAAAAGTCAAGGATCCAGGTTGGATGCGCGCCTTTCTCATTCCATTTCTTAGTTTTCCAATTTTTTTCCGCGATAGAAAACTTTGAGGACAAGTATATAAGTAATGTTGATCAGTCGGATGATACATTATCCTATCAATCCTTGCCTTACTATATACCGGAATTATGATCCCATGATTTTCATCGATGACTCTGAACAGTGCATTACGTTTACTGTACTCAGTGTACAGATTGGATTAACAAGAATACGTATCTGTTTTTTCCTCTGGTTTAGTAGATCACACGCTTGATCTTGATGCTATTTAACTTGCATTATTTTTGTTTAATAACTTAACGTTCGAGCAGGCTGCAGTACATAATCAAGTGTGCAATATGATCACGACGACAAGGCATCGACGGGGAAGAGAAGAGAAGAGAAATATACATGTGAACAAGAACAGGGGGAGGAGTTGCCCACTTGCCTTGCAAGTCAATTAACAATTAATTACTTGTCACAGGGCGGCGCACGCCGCTACATGATGTACAAATCCAAATTCCAAACCCACCCACTGACTGCTGGTCTCGAGTCAGAAGAAGAGCCGCGGTGCACAGAAACCGCCATGCTTAATTTAATGGCGGTAAAAAGTCCCAAGTAGATGGGATGGTTAGTAAAATAATTACAAGAGCAGCGACAGCCATAGGATCGATCATGCGTCATGCATGGCTGGCGCTGGTCACCTCCTCACCGGAGCATGGAGGTGAGGGAGCGGAAGACGACCTCCTCGCAGGGGATGGTGATGCCCATGTCGTGGTCGAAGCCGAACTCCTCCTCGGCCTGGCGCAGCAGGCTCTGGAACTCGGGGTGCGCCAGGTAGGAGATGGGCACGATGAAGCGGCTGCGGCTGTCGCCCACGTACACCGCGAAGTGTCCCTTGGGCACGTCCATGGGAAGCTGTTCCCCCTGCTTCCGGCCTAGGCTGGAGCACCGCTTCAAGATCTGCTTGATGGCCGCCGCCTGCGACACCTTGTTGGACCTTGCATGAATGGCCATTTGTGCGGAGCTAATATTGGAGGAAGCTGGTGAGGCGTCAGTTGGGTGCTTGGATTGGTTCGCTCTGGCTTGAGGAGGGGAAGGATATATAGCAAGGAGGAGGAATCAATCAAAGAACAAGAGCATGTGGTGGGGGAAGGGACAGGCCACGGGCGCGTGGGACAGGCGGGCTCATCCATTAAATCTGCCTGCTGTCCTTGTTAAGGACAAGCGGGTCCTCTACTTGGAACAATTCAATGTGCGAAACCGCTTTCTAGGAAATACAACATCATCATCTCTTTCTTACTGGAGCCTGGAGGATGATTGGATGAACAAACCAATCCTTAACATCAATATTCGACCAATCCTTATTCATCAACCGAATATTGATGTTAAGGATTTACATAAATGTGTATGTATGAAGACTGCAGGTAAGAAAACAACAAGCAAGGGTTAACGGCGCAGGAGCGGTTTTCTGCTGGCCGCCCATTAGTCCTGTCCAGGAAACGGGGGTTCCAGAGAGAGAGAGAGAGAGAGAGAGAGAATAGTTGCTCAGCGTCGTTAGCCACAATTCACGGGCTACGTTTTTGCCCCACCGCAAATTTTGCGGAGGAGTGGGCCGGGATTCGAGACACGAATCCTGAAATATTTTTGCACGATTCTCTAAATAATCTCAACTTAAGTGATAATATAACGCCGCCCGTTATATCAAATTCTGATATAACGCTTTCTCGTTACAGTCATCCGAACGAACCGGCCCGTTACAGCCATCCGAACTAACCATGGTTACCATGGTTAGCTATCGAATGCTCACTACCCGCTCAAATTTTCACTACCATCCCGACACTAACTTTGGCGATTCCCTTGCTCTCCGACGACAGTTTTGTCGCCCGATCTTCTCCGATGACCTCCGAGTTCGTGGTCGTGTCGAGCACACGGCCTCCGAGTTCTTGGAGTGTCGAGCCCTAATTTTGTGTTTTTTGTGCAGTTGACCTCCGACGTCCTACGGCGATCTGCGACATCTTCTAACGCCCTCCGGCGAACTATGAGGACCTCGGACGACCTACGGCGTAATGTCGAGTTCCTGGTTGCTTAGGGTTTCCTAATCTCGACCTACGGCGAACTGCGACGACCTCTGATGACGTCCCACGACCTACGGTGTAATGTCGAGTTCTTGGTTGGCTTAGGGTTTCCTAATCTTGATTTATTTTTTGCAGGATCTCATCTTCAGTCCACTACCATTTGTAGGCCGAGTTCCTTCGACGAACCCAAACTCTTCCTTTAAGGTATAATGGCGTAATTAATTATTTAAATAAGTAAACTGATATAATTTGTCTTCTTAGGTTTTCCTAATTATATTTTTTTGTTTGTAGAATCTCATGGCGAGTTCTTCCGATGACTCCAATGTTCCTTTAAGGTATAAAAGCTGTAATTTGTGTATTAATGACATAATTTTTGCATTAATGATATAAACATGCGTTCTATTTCTAAATACGTACATTGTTGTATTAATGACAGTATAACACATCCCATATTGGTATAAAATGTCTCTAATTTGGTATAACAGCTGTAAAGTTTCGTATAATATGCCTCAAACATAGTATAACACTTACCATTTTCGTATAACATGTCTCTATTTTGGTATAACATGTCTCTAATTTGGTATAACAGCTGTAAAGTTTCCTATAACATGCCTCAAACATTATATTACACTTACCATTTTCATATAACATGTCTCTATTTTGGTATAACATGTCTCTAATTTCGTATAACAGCTGTTTATTTTGGTATAACATGCCTCAAAAATAGTATAACACATCCCATTTTTGGTATAACATTCTCTAATTTGGTATAACATGTCTCTAAATTGGTATAACATGTCTGTAAGTTGGTATATCATGTTTGTATAACACTTCCCATTTTGGTATAACTTGGCTCTATTTTGTTATAACATGTCTCTAATTTGGTATAACAGCTGTTCATTTTGGTAAAACATGCCTGAAACATACTATAACACATCCCATTTTGGTATAACATTTCTCTATTTTGGTATAACATGTCACTAAGTTGTATGTCCCACGTTCATTTTCGTATAACATGCCTCAAACATTGTATAACATAAACTATTTTTGGTATAACATGTCTCTATTTTGGTATAACATGTCTCTAATTTGGTATAACAGCTGTTCATTTTGGTATAACATGTCTCACCTTTTGAGTTCTTCATGTTAATTTAGTTATAACATATTTAACAGTAGGTTTGTTACAAAGAGGATGAGGGCTACGAATGAAAGCACAACTAGTACCTCATCAGATGAAAGGGAATATCATGACAAGGTCATCAAACGTCGGCGAGTTCTCAGTAGATGCTCATTAAGCCGGATGCATACGTTTGTGAACACTTTGCAAGGGAGTGAAGCTATTAAATTACAGCTTATAGAGACCCCCTTTGGACATTTGCTGCAAAGGGCATCCGTTGCCTTGGATATGATAGCAGTAGAATATTTGCAATCCATATGGGAACCTGAAAGGAAGGGATTCAACATAAATGGCAATTTTGTGCCATTCTTGGTTAAGGATGTATCAATCATCCTTGGTCTCCCACGGGTTGGGGAGTTAGTAAGATGGGAAAATAAGCGACCAAGTACTAGATTCTTCGCTGAAGAATTTGAGGGGAAGTTACCTAATAGAAATATAATTGAAGAAAAGTTGAGAATGACATGTGCACAAGGCCTTGAAGGAAGTGAGGAGAGGATAAGAAGATTAGCCATTTTGTATTTCTTTTGCTGTTTTCTGTTCAGCCGCCTGACATACAACTTGGATGCGGGGCTTGTATGCTACGTAGAAGACCTCTCAAGATTGTTTGATTACAATTGGGCAGAAGCTGTGCATAACTTTTTGTGCACGGAATTGACGTCCAGTTCAAAGAAGAAGGGACGTGGATTTGCTAGTTGTGCCATTGTTCTTGGTGTAAGTATTTTGTATTATGTGAACTTGTATTTCAAACTAATTACGTTAATTATAAGTTAACTGTTTCTGAAATTCTTTGTTATAGATTTGGTTTTATGAGCATACCACCTTGTATATAGATAGGAAGGTGGAGGGAGTATACCCTCGGTTGTTCCGTTGGGCAAATGTGAATTGTACTCGACGGACAACGTATTTCAAAAACTGTTCTAAATTAAATAAAGATTCGGTAAGTATGTAAATTTGTAGGTGTAGTAAGTTATTGGTCAAATTTGGTATTCTAATGCTATTTAGTTGTTTGCAGATTATTTTTGAACTTGAAGCTGTTGAGGTGGAGCGTGATATTGTAAATACTCCACCTGTATTAGAAACAGCTCTCGAGGAAGAGTTAGATGTGAGCCCATCACATAGTGTAAGTATGTTTACAAACTGTGCATGAGGTTTAACATAGTATAACCTAACGGGGTTTTTTTGTTAATTTTGTGCGTAGAGCCATGAAGATGTTGGCCCGTTACATAGGACACCATACCCTACACCTGGGACCCTATCAGGTCAACTTGACATTGTGAGTATATTCAAAAGATTAAGTTGTTATGCAAAAATATGTACTTGTTATTCGGTAAATGACATGTTATACGAAATGTTTGCCTTGTTATACCATAATTTTCAGTGTTATACTAACTAACGTTAGTGTTATACAAAGTTTTTGTCTTGTTATACCATAATTTTCAGTGTTATACTAAACTATGTAAGTGTTATACGAAGTTTTTTGCCTTGTTATACCAAAATTTTC
>JANTFE010018030.1:44356-74693 GCA_027562315.1 Costus pulverulentus
GTCTGCTGAAGAAAGAAATGATATGACATTATATATAAAGTTTTCAGAGAAGTTTTTGCACATGGGTACCGAATGGAGAGTTGACAAGGTGAAAGTTATTCAGCTGATATTTGGGATGGACGTTAGTGATGATGTATGTATAAATACCTAATTATTTTACTATTTTCTACTATTTGTTTAGCATATGCTTATGCTGACTGTATTAACTGTAGGTTGTAGATGCTTATGCTGGTCTTTTGGTCGCTAGAGGTCGGAATAATCCCAAGAAGACGAAGTTGTTGGCTTTTGATTACATATCTCCAACCTATATGGGTTTGTATTCAGATAATAAATTTGGATTTAGTGCTGCTTGTTTGGAACATATGGTAGCTGAAAACCTTTGTTACACTACAAGGATACTTGCGCCAATTTGCGATAAAAAATATTGGATTTTGATGTATATAATTAGAAGACAGAGACAGATTATTTTTTATAATTCATTGGAAGCCCGTAAGAGTGATGTGGATGTTGCGAATGCATATGTGAGTGTTTAGTATATTTGTTATGCATGACTAGTTTTCCTATGTTGAAGTTTTATAATCTGTTATGTTATTTTTTATGCAGGTAAAACTTTTAGACACCCATTTGAGTGTGCAGACTAAAGAAAAATTTTCTATAGCAGATTATGAACGGATATGGGATGCTGATTGCCCAAAGCAAGAAAATCTAGTTGATTGTGGAGTTTTTTGGTGAAGTTCATGGAATGTCTCGTTTCCAGTAAAAAGTTTAACTTCTCCCAAAAGCACATCCCAGCTATGAGGGCACAAATTAGTCTGGAGCTATTTAGAGGTTGTTTAATGTCGGAATATGGTCGTAAGTAGATTGTAAATGACAATTGTTTGTTTGTTATACCATGTACATAGTATTGTCCTATACAGTATTGTCAGAATATTGACGAGTATCTACCATGTTTGATATAACAAAGTGTTATATGTATTATATGTATCTACTTATCCCTTAATACGATTTCTGTGCAATGTTTTGCGAAAAAAGGTCTTGTTACACCTTATTTGTCGTGTGTTATACAATCATGGTATAACAAGACATAAACATGGTATAACAAGAACAGAAATTCGTATAACACGGAATAAACATGGTATAACACGGAATAAACATGGTATAACACGGGACAAACATGGTATAAGAAGACCTGAAGTTCGTATAACATGGAACAAACATGGTATAACAAGGCATAAACATGGTATAACAAGAACAGAAATTCGTATAACATGGAACAAACATGGTATAACACGGGACAAACATGGTATAAGAAGACCTGAAGTTCGTATAACACGGAACAAACATGGTATAACAAAGCATAAACATGGTATAACAAGAACAGAAATTCGTATAATACGGAACAAACATAGTATAACACAGGACAAACATGGTATAAGAAGACCTGAAGTTCGCATAACACGGAACAAACATGGTATAATAAGGCATAAACATGGTATAACAAGAACAGAAATTCGTATAACACGGAACAAACATGGTATAACACGGGACAAACATGGTATAAGAAGACCTGAAGTTCGTATAACACGGAACAAACATGGTATAACACGACATAAACATGGTATAACAAGAACAGAAATTCGTATAACACGGAATAAACATGGTATAACATGGGTATCAATATACAGGTCGGGTCGGGCCCAACCCGCCTGACCCGCTATTACTCGCTGACTTAGTATTTTCTTTAACCCTAACTTTCATGTGACAAAATTTTTGTCTAACCCGAACTTTGCTGTGACGAAAGTTCTGTCGCCCGATCCTCTCCGACGACCTTCGACTGCCTCCGACAACCTCCGACGGCCGTCGACAACCTCCGACGGCCATCGACGACATTGTTGTAGGATAAAAAATTTCCAAAAGTTAAGGTATGGTCCCTGGTCTCACTATATTTGCTCACGTGTATTACGTGTCATTTAGGGTATAATGTCGTCATTTTGTCTCCTTAATACGTAGATTGTTGTATTAATGACAGATTTTGTTGTATATAGCACCACATTTTGGTATAACAGCCCCTTAAGCGTACAACATGATGTATATGGGATCACATTTTGGTATAAGAGCCCCTTAACACGTGAGATGGAGAAAGATCAAATGAAGACAACTTGTTTTGAGATGTTGGAGTGGTCATCGTCAGATGACGAAGAGTATTTAATAGGAAATAGCGAAGGTGATGAAGATATAATTGTATCATCTGAAAAGGCAGAGGAAATGCCATGTATGGAACATGACAAATCAGAAGCTGCATCCCAAATCCCTATAGTTGGTATGACATTTATTAATGATGATGCAGGATACAAGTTTTATAATGACTATGCAAGAGTAATGGGGTTCAGTATAAAGAAATCTCATCTTGAACGTCGAAAGGATAGTAGCTTGAAACAACGTACATATTGTTGTAGCAAACAAGGGATGAGAGAAGTTGACCGTAGACGTACTACTAAAAAACCACATCCAGAGACCCGCACAAACTGCATGGCTCGGTTAGAGTTCAAGATTGACAAGAATGATTTATACACATTGTGGAAAGTTGACTTAAACCATAATCATCCCATGACTCTATACAAAAAAACAACTCTCGCTTCAAGTTATTCACTTCTTCATGACTCTATAAAAAAAAACAACACAATCTGGTTGAGAATAACAAGGCAAAAATTTGGTATAACATGGTATACCAAGCCCTGAAATTCATATAACAGGTCACAGACATGGTATAACACGGGACAAACATGGTATAAGAAGACCTTAAATTCGTATAACAAGACGTGAAATTAGTATAACAGGGCACAGACATGGTATAACACGGGACAAACATGGTATAACATGGCCTGAAATTCGTACAACAGGTCACAGACATGGTGTAACACGGCACAAACATGGTATAACATTTATATAGTATAGTATAACACTGACAATTTTAGTATAACAAGACAATAATTTAGTATAACACTCCAAATTGTGTGGTATAACATGACAAAAGTTTAGTATAACACTGACAATTTTGGTATAACAAGGCAAAATTTTGGTATTACAATGACAAGTTTGGTATAACAAGGCAAAAATTTGGTATAACATTGAAATATTTGGTATAACACTCAGTTGTAGTTTTAGTAAAACATGTCATGTACCGAATAGCAAGTATAAATATTTACATAACTTAATATTTTTAACATACTTACAATGTCAAGTTGAGATGACAGGTTCCCAGGTATAGGGTCTGGTACAACAACATTAAGTTGAGCTTCCTCATAAGCTGCCTCTAATAAAGGTGGCGTATTTACAACGTCACGCTCCATTTCCTCAACCTCAAGTTGTAAAATAATCTGTAATAATATATAATATTAGAAACCCCAGATACATACAAATTACTACTCTTACATATAAGCATCTTACCGCAGATTCATTTAATTTTCCACATTTTTTAAAAAATGTTGTCCGTCGAGGTGGACTCACTTTGGCCCAATGAAACAATCGAGGGTATACACCCTCTATCTTATTATTTATATACATTTTGGTATGCTCATAAAACCAAATCTGCAGAAGAGAACAAAATATTTATGAGGCAATATTAATTATGGAAAGACAACTTCATATATTAAAAAATACTTACAGAGAGAACAATGGCACATCCGGCAAATCCACGTCCCTTTTTCTTTGAGCTACTGGTCAATTCCGAGCACAGAAAATGATGGACTGCTTTTGACCAATTGTAATCAGCCAATTTTTGGAGGTCTTCTACAAATAATACAAGGCCTGCATCCAAGTTGAATGTCAGGCGGCTAAACATAAAACAACAAAAGAAATACAGTATAGCCAATCTTCTGATCCTCTCATTTCCCTCTAGGCCTTGTGAGCAGAGATCAGTCAATTTTTCTTTAATTACTTTTCTGTTAACTGCCTTCTTGTCAAATTCCTCAGTGAAATATGGAGTAGTTGATCACTTATTCTCCCATCTAACCAACTCTCCAACCCCTGGGAGACCAAGTATAATAGATACATCCTTGGCCAAGAAAGGCACAAAATTGCCATTAATGTTGAATCCCCTTCTTTCCGGTTCCCATATAGATTGCAAATATTCCACAGCAACCATGTCTAGTGGAACCGATGCCCCTCGCAGCAAGTGTCCAAAGGGGGTATGTAGGAGTTCTCCTTTAATAACATGACCCCCTTGCACTGTGTTGATAAAACTGTGAATCCTGCTCATCGAGCATCTGCTGAGTACTCGACGAGGTTTGATTCCCTTGTACTGATATTCTATTTCATCTGAAGAGCTACTGGATGGGCTTTCATTCGTAGCCCTCCTTATATAAAACCTACTATTACATACGTTATAACTAAATTAATATGCAGAACTCAAAAGGTGAAGCTATTATACCAATATGAAATGTTGTTATGACATGTTATACCAAAACGAAATCCTATTATACCAAGTTTCAGCCATGTTATTCTAAAATTTATAGATGTTATACCAAATAAGAGACATGATATACGAAAAATGTGATGTGTTATACTATGTTTGAGGCATGCTATACCAAAATTTACAGCTGTTATACCAAATTAGAGATATATTATAACACAATGAGATGCTGTGATACCAATTTTGAAGCATGTTATACCAAAATGAGACGCTGTTCTACCATATTAGAGAGATGTTATACCAAAATAAGACGTCGTTATACCATATTAGAGAAAATGTTATACCAAAATGAGATGTGTTATACTAGGTTTGAAGCATGTTATACCAAAATGACCAGCTTTTAGACCAAATTAGAGACATTTTGGTATAACACAATGCGATGCTGTTATACCAAATTTGAAGCATGTTATACCAACATGAGTCACTGTTCTACCATATTAGAGAGATGTTATACCAAAATGAGATGTGTTATACAATATTGTCATACCAAAATGGGACGCTCTTATACCAAATTAGAGACATTATACCATAATGAGATATGTTATACCAAAATGACTAGCTATTATACCAAAAATATGATGTGTTATACCATAATGGGATGTGTTATACTATGTTTGAGGCATGTTATGTAAAATTTATGACATTAATACAATAATCTACGTATTCAAAAGACAAATTACGACATTATACCTTAAAGGAACATTGGAGTCGTCGGAGGAACTCGCCATTAGATCCTGCAAAAAAGATAACAAGATTAGGAAACCATAAGCCATATTTGAAACATGTTATACCATAATAGGGTGGGATGCTGTATATAACAAATTATATCATTAATACAATAATTTACGTATTCAGAAGACAAAGTACAACATTTATACCTTACAGCAAGATTGGACTCGTCGGAGGACAGGAAGATTGGAGTTGTCAGAGGAACTCGGCCTTCACTGGCTGAAAGGACGGAAGATGAGATCCTGCAAAAAATAAATCAAGATTAGGAAACCCTAAGCCAACCAAGAACTCGACATTACGCCATAGGTCGTGGGACGTCATCGGAGGTCGTCGCAGTTCGCCGTAGGTCAAGATTAGGAAACCCTAAGCAACCAGGAACTCGACATTACGCCGTAGGTCGTCCGAGGTCCTCACAGTTTGCCGGAGGGCATCGGAAGATGTCGCAGATCGCCGTAGGACGTCGGAGGTCAACTGCACAAAAAACACAAACTTAGGACTCGACACTCCAAGAACTCGGAGGCCGTGTGCTCGACACGACCATGAACTCGGAGGTCGTCGGAGAAGATCGGGCGACAAAACTGTTGTCGGAGAGCAAGGGAATCGCCAAAGTTAGTGTCGGGCGGGTAGTGAAAATTTGAGCGGGTAGTGAGCATTCGATAACTAATCATGGTAACCATGGTTAGTTCGGATGGATGTAACGGGCTGGTTCGTTCGGATGACTGAAACGAGAAAGCGTTATATCAGGATTTGATATAACGGGCGGCGTTATATTATCACTTAAGTTGGGATTGCTTGGAGAATCATGCAAAAATGCTTCAGGATTCGTGTCTTGAATCCCAGCCCACTCCTCCGCAAAATTTGTGGAGGGGCAACCCTCCGTAAAAACGTAGCCCAATTCACGCACCAAACAGAAGAGAACAAAGCTGGTACTGTCACGTACCAGCTGCACCTTTTCCTCTATTGATTATTATAATAATAACATCCATCAGCACCTTCTAAACTGATTATAAATGCTGCATCGACACCTTCTATGGCGATTACAAGTGCTCGAAGAGAATAAGACACCACATTGTCACAAGAGCCAGTGTCTTTAGGTTGAGAGATGATTTGTATATGTTTTGTTTTTTTTCTTCCTACCCTGAATCGAATTTGAATGATGAAGGTCACGATTTAAAATCACGACATACGAGATTCGCATGTCCTCCTTCATATGCACATTAGTAATTTATTATTAAAGTTACTGTATACTCATACACACATGTCAATTTTGTAATAAGCATATATATCTGTGCATAGGGTATTTTTTTAAAAAAAATTTGGCAGTGGGGTGGGGGTGTTGCATTTTTAGAGCACTGTGAGACGATTTTATGATGATGATAAAATCCTCTATCGTGAATTTATAAAATATCATAAAATTTTTTTGATATCATGAAATTTCACGATAATCGATTTCACGATCAACGTGAAATTTTTCTTACAGTGCTGCAAAAGTTGTAGCACCTCTACCCGCTGCCAAAAGTTTCTCTATTTTTCCCCCACAACGCGCTGGATGGGGCCGGTCGTTTGCTCGCTTTTTTTAATGACAAAAAGGCTGGGATATTACCCTGTAACGGTAATGCATCACTCCTTTCAAATTCAACGGTGCACATCTCCGATGCTCTGCAAAGTCGCCGAACAAGCCTCCCTTCCAAATCAAATCTCGCATTTTCTCTCTCTCTTGATCTCAAGCGGCGCAGCCATTCGGCTTTGCTTCACTTCGTGAGCGAAACCATAATTCCTCTATACTATCCGAAACCCTCCTCTCTTCCTTTCTCGTTCGTGAGCATCGATCCGTCCGCCGACCGGCAATCGACGATTCCATCTCCGATCCATGTGAAGGTTGTACTGTTTTCTCCTTTGCAGTGTGCGACGACAGTATTTCTTTTCCAAGCGCGTGCGGTAACCGACGATTCTCCTGCTGCCGCGAGTTAATCCCGGCTGGCCTGGAATCGCCGCGAGACGTGGGGAGACTGATTTCCTTTCCCACGAGCAATAACGCGTGGCGGGATTTCTTTTCTCTTTCTTTTTCTTCTCTCGGCAGAATCAGGGTAAGCGTCAGCCCACGCCTCCTTTCTTTCTCTTTCTTTAATTAGACATGTTTTTCTCGACTTGTGTCGTTGCCTAACGGGGAGATGCTCTAGCATTGACATTAGGGATTTTGCTATATCTTGTTACACCCTGCATTTGATGAAATGTTACTTAATTACCATCTGTTAAGTTGGGACTAAATCACTACTAAATCTCTGTTATAAATTTAGTTGAATTCTATTACTCGGGACACATGTAGCCCCCCTAAATCGTTAGGGAGATTTTTGTGAAATTTGTTTTCGATGCAAAAAAACACCGAGTTTGAAAACAAATTGTAGAAATTGCTTAATTGAATCTAGGTATTAGCTATGTTTCAATTTTCCTTCTAACAAAAAGTTGGTTTCTGAGTTGCATAGTTTTAACCCTTGTTTCCTGAATCTTTAACCGCATTTAATCAATGGATTTTATTTTGATAAGATTTGATCAGTGTCTGATCAGCTTCATGTAACCCTTAATTTTGTTCCCTCTTCTCCTTTCAATTATATATTAATACAGAATTATATATTGAAGTGACATTCCTCTATGAAACACATGTTGATTTAATTAGTGATTACCATTTGTTTAGAATGATGGGGAATACATACAGGATCGTAAAGTGAGTATGGTTTGCTATGATCTAGATACTTATCTTTGGCAGAAGAATTAGCCCAACACTTTCAAGTACAAAATCTTTAATAGAATAATACACCAACTAATTGGCTTTGGTAGTATGTATTCTCCTTACATAAACTCAGTTGTGTTCGTAGATTGAACATAACAATATGGATAGGCAAACAAATATTTCTGTTTAAGCAAAGGTATCTACACCCATTTTGAAGAAAAAGGTGAATTAAATTAGAAAATCGTGTTCAAAGGCACATGTGCATATATAGGTTAGCGAGCAGGAAATAGAATGAAAGGACATGAACCTTAGCAAACTTGCTATAGTCTTTTCTAGAAAAAATGTAGAGATGGAGATTTAAATAAATAAATGCCTATCAAAAAATGATTAGGAAGATTACTATATTAGCTTGGGAGTTACTGGGCACAATAACCTTTTCTTTGCTGAAATTATTAACATCTAATGATACTATTGGCCCTTTTTTCAAAACCCTCTATATATGCAAGTAAAAAGTACATTTACATACATATGTTTGGCGACATAAGGAAAAAAAGATTAATAACTTGTAAAATGGTTATTTGACGTGCATGTTCTACTAGGAGATTAATGAGAAATAATAATCTCTTATGATAACACAATTGTAAGGTAACCTAGGATGCAAGACTAGAATTGATTTGGATCAATAATATTGAATTATGGTAAATTACTAATAGGGACAATGCCTGAGTTAGGAATCTAACCCCTTTATTTCATCACAACATTCTTACTATTATTTTAAAACTATGATATCTTGTTCTATCCTGTTGACATTGTTTCTTTATTAGTACATTCAATAGCATTCATGAATTGTGCATTGTAATAAATGATGTGATCTCATTTGACATTTGCATTAGTTAGCTTTGATGGATCATTTGTTATCATATGTCATGTTAGACTTGATATGTTTAAACATTTATCTTGTATGTCCAATATCGTGGCATTATATGAATTTTTAGCTTGGCGTTATATGATCTTTGGTTGACCTATACAAGTCAAACTATTGTGGACTCTACAGTACCAAATTTAGATTAGCTTGAGATTATATATTTTGTGGTTGCACTTTTGATTTTTATGGCATTCTACCTAGCCATTTTAGCTAATTCCTTTATTTTGCCAACAAGCTCTGACATGACTCACTTGGAAATGAGTAGAGAACTACTGGCCATTGTATCCTGGTTTTTTGTGCTATAAAGTTTTGTAGAATTTAAATAAACTTGTAAATTGTTTTGTGATGGCCCTTGTAAATAATTTTATATTTTGTTCACTTTGGTTTGTTGATACTATTAACAAATGAAATAGATTTTTTTTTTTTTGGGGGCACAAAGCAGCCTGCCTGTGCCCATCAAATTGAGTAGTTTTTTGTGTGTACTGTGGGGAGGTAAGAAGTACGTTGGCAGCACACCAGAATTGGAGAACTAGGCCCAACAAACTTCCAATTGGATATAGTTATATAAATTATATTTCAGTTATGTGAAAACCAAAGGAGGTGTGATTTCATGCAAGGTTTAAAGTTGGAGTCCGTATCGTTGTACCAGTCTAGTCTCATACTGATATGTACTATTAACATTAATGATACTAGTATTGGTTGTATTGACATTATATGTACTAGTATTCGTACGGTATGGAATGGTTTTTAAAGCCTTGGTTTAATATAAGTGTTGTGAAATGAAATTTATAGTACTAGTGGAATAAAAGAGAGTTATCTAAACAATGTAACATATTTTGAATAATCTTGTCTTTGGCAAGAAAAAATTTGAGAAGTGCACAAGTATTTGATTCTTAGTTACTAAATGAAATTGAAGCGCAGAAAGATAATTTTTTTGTTAGCTCCTTTTCATCAGAAGGCAAAATAAGCAAAGGAACAGTTTAATATTGCAATTAATTACAGCAACCATCTCATTTTCTTGTTTAAATCTTAATTCTTCTGAATACAATACAAATAAAAGTATGCCAAACAAAAAGTAGATATTTTGAACCATGCTGTCTTGGAATCAATTTCTTTTGTACTGAAGGAAAAGCATTGCTTTGGAAATTTTTAATTTTGCAGGTTTAAAGTGGTCAACTTACTATGGCTCGCTTTTCTACCGATCAGCTGTTACAATTGGAGACAACATGTGGTTCTCTTCTATATGAGCTGCAGGTTTTCTCAGTAGCACCATTCACCCTGATATTTATTTATTTATTTTGCATAAACTTGGCATATGTTAAACAATTATATTTATTCATATAAGTTACTTGTTTCAGATTATATGGGATGAGGTTGGTGAGTCTGATGCTGAAAGAGACAAAATGCTCCTAGAATTAGAACAGGAGTGCCTGAAGGTGTATATAAGAAAGGTTGATCAGGCAAACCGTTGTAGAGCACAGCTGCGTCAAGCAATTGCTGACTCAGAGGCAGAGCTTGCTGCTATCTGTTCTGCAATGGGCGAGCCACCAGTTCACACGAGAAAGGTGGGTCTCTGTTCAAATTGTCACTATCAGAAAGTACCATTCTTGAGTTTGAAATATTAACATGCTCAAGTAAATGAGCATAGGCGTATTTGTCTTATCTCTTGCCGCACTCAACAGGTGCTTTGTCTTTTCTTATAAAGATTATAGTAAGGAGAACTTTGCGCTGAAATCAATCTTCTTTCCAGTCCAATCAGAAAGCAGGAAACTTAAAAGAGGAGCTGAAATCCGTTACCCCACAGCTTGAGGAGATGCGAAAGAGAAAAGATGAGAGGTTGCATCAATTTTTGCAAGTAATAGGACAGATTAGAAAGATATCAATTGAAATCATGGCAAATGAGTACAACCCATCAACGCTTGCTTTGGATGAATCGGATTTGTCTACAAGAAAACTAGAAGATCTATGCAGACAGCTTGAGTTACTTCAGAGGGAGAAGGTTTGAAATCAGCTCTCGTGAATCATATTTGGAATTAATTAATTCTGCAACAGCTTTAATCATTTTTATTGTATAACAATTGGCTTCATTCTGCTGCAGAGTGATCGCTTGAAGCAAGTTATGGATCACTTATCAACTCTGAATGCTTTATGTTCTGTTCTTGGAGTTGATTTTGAAGAAACAATGAAAGAAATACACCCTACTTTAAATGATGCTGCAGTTCCAAATAGTGTGAGCAACGAGACAATTGAAAGCCTTGCAACTGCAATTGGAAGATTGCGAGAGATTAAAAAGGAAAGGATGCAGAAGGTAATTTTGGGGATGAAAAGAAACACTGCTATTGATAATGCTGCAATTTAACTAATGATGTTCCTGCTTGGCAGCTTCAAGATTTTGCATCTACAATGTTGGAATTGTGGAATCTAATGGACACCCCTATTGAAGAGCAACAACCATTTCAGAATGTAACATGCAATATAGCTGCTTCAGAACATGAATTTACTGAGGCAAACATGCTTTCAACGGACTACCTTCTTTATGTAAGTTTGTACACTAGTTCAGGAACATAATTTTCGGCATATATACATGTGTATATATGTTTATACATATGTATGCTAGGCAAGAGCTAAAAGTAGTATAACTCTTGTATAGGTAGAAGCAGAAGTTATGAGACTTGAACAACTAAAAGTAAGCAAGATGAAAGATCTAGTCTTGAAGAAAAAAACAGAGCTAGAAGAGCTTCGTCGGCATACTCATCTTGTTGCAGAGGCAGAAAATGATGCAGGAGTTGCAATTCGTGCTATTGAGTCTGGTATCCGTCTAAATTTTTGCAATATCTGCTTTTGGCATATATATGTCTCTTAAACTAAGTTTCCATTTTCTGATGCTGTAGGAGCTATTGATGCGTCTTTAGTGTTGGAACAAATAGAGGTACAAATTTCAGCAGTTAAAGAGGAAGCTTTTAGCAGGAAAGATATTCTTGAAAGGGTAGAAAAATGGTTGATTGCATGCAAGGAGGAGGCATGGCTGGAGGAGTATAATAGGGTAAAAAACTGTGGACAAATGATACATTTAACAGTTTGGTTCTCTTTTCTGAGATGTGTTATATTGGTTCTGTAGGATGAGAATCGCTACAATGCTGGAAGAGGTGCACACCTAACCCTCAAGCGTGCAGAGAAAGCTCGTGCTTTAGTAAACAAGATCCCAGGTGTTCACACATTGGTATCCTATGTCTGCATCTATATGTTCTGCGGTATTCATTTGCTATTTTCTAATCTTGGCAGCAATAGTAGAAACTCTGGCAGCCAAAATTACAGAGTGGGAGAACGAGCGAGGCATTGGATTCACATATGATGGCGTGAGCATTTCTTCTTATATTCATTATTGTTTATCATTGTTGCAGAAAAATCATCTTATGTTGTTTCTACCTTGTAGGTTCGTCTTTTGTCAATGTTGGAAGAGTACAACTTAGTCAGGCAAGAGAAAGAAGAAGAACGAAAAAGACAGAGGGTAGTCTTCTTAACAAGAATGATTAAAAATTGAATAAAATATTTATGCCCTTGTATTAAGACCAATTGAATCAATTCAGGATCAGAAAAAACTCCAAGGTCAGCTTATAGCCGAGCAGGAAGCCCTCTATGGTTCAAAACCCAGTCCCTCGAAGCCTCAAAGTGCTAAGAAAGCACAAAGAACATCAACTGGGGGTGGTCCAAGCCGTAGGCTCTCTCTTGGTGGAGCATTAATGCAAAAACCTGATGGCCTGCATTCCGCAAAGATTTGTCGTTCTGCAAAGAAGACAAATGATCTGGCCACGCTTTCTCCTGGTTAGTTCGCAGACCACAAATCATTATTTGTTTTCCAAGTTTTTGTTAATTCTGTAGAATATTACTCTTGCAGGAGCAAGAGGCCTAGATATTGCTGGTCTTTCTGCGAAGAAGCTTTCATATAATGTCGTGACCGCTTATCAAGAAGCGAGTGTACCACGGGAACCATTTGCTCCCGTGGTTGTTCCACTCAACAACGTTCCTTCAACACCTTCTAAGTTGATTACAGGTGCTTCCGAAGCGAACAAGACCCCCAATGTTGCATCACTGGTTCCACTCAACAATGTTCCATTACCTTCCGAAATATTAATGGAAGAGAACAAGACCCTGAATACTGCATCGCTGATTCCACTCAACAACGTTCTCTCAACACCTTCAAGGGCAATTACAAGTGCCTTTGAAGAGAACAAGACCCCGCATTCGACGATGTTAGCACCAACCCCCCGAACTCCAATGACAGTGTCAGCGCCAATGCATGTGACTACACCTGCTCCAACTTGGCTCTCCAATGAAGATGAAGCAGTGGCCAAGGTAGTGCCAGTTTCGGAGACAAAGGACTCATTTGAAGAGAAGAGGCTCGCTTTCTACCTCAGGAGATGAATGAGGCGTTGCTTGCGCTTTTGTAGTTGATTCAAAGTCGATTCGTCTCGACTTGTGTTAACGATTAGGATAAATTCTGTGTCTTGATAAGTCAACGTAAATTCTATGCCAATGAATTTAAGGTCGTATTAATACTTAAATGTGGCAATAGCAGCAAAGTTGAAAAATATGGTTCCTTTGATTTACTGGCTGTCGGTTGCAAAAGTCTTACAAACAAGAAAACTCGAAGGGCCGAAACTTTTTTATTAAAACATAAATTTTCTCAACCTTATAAATAATGTCATAGTTTTAAATTTCTCTTACTACGCTTGCTAGATTCTTTGTGGTACATAATCAACTCAACTAAAATTAATAAAAACAAAAAAGGTAATTCGTTTTTTTACTAATTTAATTTTCTTTTGAAATAAATTTACCTCTCATGGATTAATCTCAATTAGAATAATTAGTTTCTGGTATAAAAATATTTTTCTACAAAATATGCTTATTTAATTTATTTCATAAAAGCATACTTTGATCTCTGCAAAGATTTTGGAGAAAAAATGGTAAGCAGGATTTTTTTGTTTAGGAATTTTAGGCAAGATTAAATTAGAGTCATTGAGAATTTTAGAGTCTGTTTTATTGGGAAGAACGAAGAAAAAATAAAAAGAAAATTTTCGTTTCTCTTGTTTTATTAGGGAGACAGATTCAAAGAGAAAGAAATATAGTAAAATTTTTTCTCTTTTTGTTCCTCTCCAAATCGGAGAGAAAACAAAAATCTCTCCTCGCACGCTGTGCTGACGCGAGCTCACGAGCTTGCTTCGCCATCGTCACCTGGACCACACGCTCCAATCCCTTACCCTAACGCCAACCGCCCGCTGAAACCTGGCCATCTCGCTCTGGCCCAATCCCCTCGCCGCTTGGCCCCG
Source organism: Costus pulverulentus (assembly GCA_027562315.1). NCBI lineage: Eukaryota > Viridiplantae > Streptophyta > Magnoliopsida > Zingiberales > Costaceae > Costus > Costus pulverulentus. The sequence goes on from JANTFE010018030.1 coordinate 58,537, forward strand.
CTCCACCTCCTACGATTGCGGCCTCTGGCCCGCCACCCCCTCCTCCTCGATCTGCACCGCCGTGAAGGACGACATCTCCTGCGTCGATGAGCATGTTTATCTAGGTGGTGACACGGCCGCCCACGACCGCGGGGCCCTTCGCCGCTACGGAATCACCCACGTGCTCAACTGCGCCGGCGCCGCCTGTCCTGATCACTTTCGTGATGAGCTCGAGTACCACACGCTATGGCTCCGTGACTCCCCAACAGAGGACCTTGCCCGCATGCTCTACGATGCGTTCGATTTCCTCGAGTGTGCACGCGCAGCCCGCCGCGGGGCGTCTCGATCCGCCGCCCTCATCATTGCGTACCTGATGTGGCACCGCTCCCTGCATTTTGATGACGCCTTCCAGGCTGTCCGCGAGGCTTACCCCTCCGCCGACCCCAACCTCAGTTTTGCCGTGCATCTCCTCGGCTGCCAACGTCGCGTTCTTGCCCTTCCCCTGACCCCTGGCTCCATAGCGCCGCTCCGTGCCTACCGCATGGCGCCACAATCCTGGTACGATCCCTCTATCTCGTCCCCAAGTCAGTCGACCTCGGCACCACAGATGGGGCAGGATTTCTTGACTCTAGGAGTGCGTTCGTCGTCCACACACTGGTTGCCATCTATGTCTGGTTTGGGCAGGGCTGCGAAGCCTCCATGGCAGCTGCTGTGGCCACTTCCGCTCTCCAGCTTATCCATTACGAGCATTCCGAGGGTCCTATCATCACTGTCGTCGAAGATTCGGAGCCTGCAGCCTTCTGGGTCGCTCGCTGTATCACTGAAGGCAATTGTTTTGATCACGTGAGATTCACGTGATTAATTTTTCTTCCCTCCTATATTTTTTCTCCTTTATTTTTTTTTATTCTATATATTTTTCTTCCCTTTCAATAAAACAGGCTTTTTAAAGTTAGATATGATTTTTTTTATTAACATTCATAATTTCAAAGAGATGAATAGCTCTGATTCTTAAATTTTTTTTTTTCAAAATTTTAGGGATATACGACATGGAGGGATTTGTGGCCGACACAATAGACTGGCCAACTAAATAGCCCATTTAATCGATCGGTTATAGTATTTGTTAATTTGTCGTTTAGTCACTTTACCCCCTCTAAGAATCTTGCAAATAACACATACCTAATATGTTGTATTAAAAAAAATTATCATGCACCAGATTGAAATTAAATAAAATATGTACCGAAATAAGGAATGGTTGAAATTATAAATAAACATATATGTAATAATAAATTATTATATCGATCATATTAGTTTTTCATCCTTATACTTGGAATTTAGTAAATTTATTAGGCACTAATAAGTTGAAGGAAAATTTATATATAGTAGTACTCCATTAGTAAGAGAAGTTTGTTGGGGTTAGAGGGAACACAAGGAAATGAAACTTACTGAGTTGTATTAAAATTTGTTATAAAGGATATATTCAATAAAGGATATGTTGTCAAAATATACAAGGATAGCTGATGCACATAGTTAGGGAATAATAATATGCATAAATATATTTATTTGTGCATGTTATAGGGGGATGATGGGTCTCATTGATGGAGGATTGGTTGAATTAGCGATCCAATTATTATATCATTTTTGTTTTTTTTGTTTTTGAAGCTATTCTTCTTCTTGTGTCATGCCTTGATAATTCTATCCTACAAAATATATGTGAGTGTACTAATAAGGATTCGACTCGCAAAAAGACTTGCTCAATACCCTTATATTCTACTTGATTTTAAATTTCAAATGAAATTATAATATGCAATCAATTTGTATGATATTTCGTATTAGTAAATTGTTCCAACTAGCTCTTTTGATCTATGTGATACTTTTGTGCAACTATGTGACACAATAAAGTGTGGCATCAATTATATACAATAAAGAATATCAAACAATCTATTATGAACTAGTTGTTAACCTACTCACTAATCATTTGCTCAAAAACCCCTAAAATAGTTAGTAAGGGATAATCTAATATTATGTTGTTGATTTTGGACCTTTGTGTGTCTATCTTTAGACTTATTCTGCCTTGGCTTAGAATCCTACATAATCAAGGTCCATTAACACCACCCTCCATTGATTAAAGGAGGAAAACAAATCAAATAGTAAATGGATAAATTAAAGCATTTAACACAAGGGTTCAATTTTGTAAAGCCCTGTAAATTCAAGTTTGTAGTACTCATATTTATGTGAAAGCTTGTGTTTTCTAATTTGAGCTTCTTTAGTTTAACTAAAGAGTGCTTGTGATTATCAAGATTTCTTAAATTTATAATAATAAAATCAACTTTTTAATAGGATAAAATTTGAAGCCAGACTAATATGTTAAATAACTTTATTATTATTATATTTGTAAATGAGAAGCAAAAATTATTATTATTATTATTATTATTATTATATGATCACGAAACACCATGTGGGATCTTAATGAGAGTTGACATTTGGATGCACGTGACGTGGATCGTTAAATATTTTATTTAACTATATTTCTAACCATTTATAAATTCTAGGATGCGATATATTGATGAACAAGTATACGAAAAAAATGTCATTTTGCACAAGAATAATAACGAGAGAGGAAGGCGACTAAATTAAGCAAATGTTGCTTGCTTAAAGTTTAATCTCATGTATCCGAATGATCAAACACTTGGAATTGGCGTACGATTGCCCATGTGTCCAAATTAATAATAATAATAAGAGATGAACAAAATGTCAAAAACTCTTTTCTCCTAATTCCCTGCCAATGTGTATTTGACATTTTGTTTTTTCAACGAAACAGTAGAAAACGTAGTAGCTAGCTACATTGACTCTGACTCTCCTTAGTTGACATATATAATTAAGCAGGTTAATTTGGATCCTTGATCCCTGGTCGACAAGCACATTCCTTGAAACAGGCAATGCCTGTTCCATGAGAAATATATTAATTAATTCAGTGAACCAGACGCAGCACTAGTTTTCAGCAATTACCATTTGATGCGTTGTTACTTTGAGGAGGAAGGCGGCTCGCTGGTGGCGGCCCGGTGGCGGTCCAGGAGCTCCCTCGCCAATGCCTGGAGGTCACCGCCACCTCCAAACCCGGAGCTCTCAGAAAGCTGGTGCTGCCTTGAGGTGGTGCTCAGCTGCTGTTGCTCAAGAGCCCAGGTTGGCTGCACCATTGGGTCAAAGAGCGCCGAGAGGTCGACTGAGCAAGGTAGGTTGGACGCCGACGGCAGATCAGATATCGACAAGGGCATCGGAGCAGTGAGCGATGACGGCGGAGGCAGCGGCGGAGGGGATGGCAGCTCCAGCGTGGCGAGATGGGCTTGTAAGTAGGACAGCTCCGCTTGCAGGTTGACTACCTATTTAGCGTAACAACGACAGAGAATTCCATATCAGTGTGTGTACATGGACGACATAAGTGATTTGTGTAGCCATCAGTTGGCGATTGAGAATGACTGACAGGGAATTAAGAAGATGGAAATAAATCACGCATCATGTGTTGACAATCATAAGCAGATGAACTTGTCAGTGCGTCAGAGAATATATGTGTATGCATTTCGCAGCACCAAGTAAAAAGTAATCAGAGAAGCCTTTGTGACACTAGAATCAAAACGAAACCAAATCGCGCATGCAGTAACGCGCTGTGTTGGATGAAATAAGCACCAACTCTAGATGCTGAGTGCGAGCAGCAGACCTGCTGCTGGAGGGCGAAGATGTGGGAGACGCAGCCGTAGACGGGGTCGCGGAGGCGCGCCTGGGCCTCGTAGCAGATGGTGACGACGGCGTCGAGGCGCTTGTGGCCGGGGATGTGTAGCAGCAGCTTCGACACGTTGCTGGCGCCGAACACCTTGTGCACCGCCGCGAAGTGCGCCGCCCCCTGCTCGGAATCGAAGTAGGGCGCGAATATGCACCCCGTCACGCACTTGCGACGCAGAAACTTGCACGCCCCGCAAGGCCCGGTTCCCCCGCCTCCGCTTCCGGCGGCGCTGCTACCTCCTCCTCCCCCGCCAGCGGATCCGCTTCCTGCCCCCACACTCGAACTAATACTGCCACTCATGATGGGAATATCAGCAGCCCCTCGACCAATCTAATGTCGATTGCTAGGGTGAAGGTTGAAAGAGAAAAAAAAGAAACGAGGGCGAGCTAAAAAGAAGGCGGAAAATTTGTCTTATTGACAGCGGAAGGATTACTGTTCCATTCTTGTTTGATTCTCCATGTATTCCTTGCTCTTTAAAGCCTCTCCCTCTATGCATAGTAGATTGCTTGCAGTACAGATATATGCACAAAAAGAAATATAAAAAAAAATTAAAAATTAAAACTGTGCAGCAGCTATGATGACTTGGCCTCTCTCCAATTAAAACTGTGCTAATTGTTGCCATTTTTTCAGTAGCAGCAGTTCAACGTGGAGTAAAACTTCTAAGCGCTGTATGCGCTTAGAAGTTCTACTCGTTAGAGCTTGACATTTATCATGAGAGAACTGAGATTCATTGCCTACAACTAGAGTTATCACTGTGCTAGAGCACTCTTGCTATATCAAGTTGTAACTACTATACAACACCAATGCTTTATTAGGTCGCTTCATTCATCACAATAAAAACGGGATATGCCAAAATTATATGTTAGCACCCCAATGGGACATATTCTTTGTTTTACTATTTAGTACTCCACCTCTCTAACATAATTAAATTCATACCTCTATAATTATGTGAATATGTGTAAATTATACATATTCATGTATATTTGCTTGCTTTCAACGAGGTTATACACTAGTATTAAAATATAAATGGAGTAACTAATTAAGTCACTATACTAATGCAAACCAAGTTTTGTTTTGTCAAACTAATATATTAGATCCGACTCAATTCCTTAATTAAAGAATAAAAGTGCTTAGACTATACCGACCAATAATGAATCTTGAATTATTTTTTACCACCTACTAGCTACTATGCTTGCTATCAAGGTATTGTCCCTCTCACTTAACTCACAACCTTCATAAAGAGAAATACTTACAAGTATTCACATGATCTCCATTTAATGCTTAAGCTATTAGGATGTGTCGTAATAAGCTTCAAAGAAGAACGATCTAATAATATAAAAAGTCTATCCATTACCTACCTAAGAATGAATGTTACTAGAGAATTGTGCTACTTGAGCAGTTAAGTGTCAGATGCTCAAGTTGAGGATCACTCTTGACTGACTTGAGTACATGAGTACACTAGTCCCTTAGAGATTTGATAATAGAAGATATTAAATATATTAAGTGGCCAAGTGGTTCAGTTATCCATTCTACCGATTGATTCATTGATTGATCTACTTTACCTACTTTTGTGATTAGATGAGTTTTCATAAACCAAATTAAATTTGGCCCTTGTTAGTGGGCTTCACATGACATTTGCAAAGAGTAAAAGGATGAGAGTAAGGGAATCTTTTTTGTTACATTTGAACTACTCTTTACTTGTATCTCATGCTTTTTATATGCTGTGAAGTTCCAAGTTCAATTGATCATGTTAAAGAGTGTTTAGTATAGTTAAATTAGCTTTTATCTTGAGGAACATTAGCTACTTATTGTATATTGTTTGGATGCCTTACTCGTGCAAAGTTGTTAGGGATATTGGTTGATAGAATGACTTAGATTGTGTCACCAATGACCTAATATTTTAGGTATTTTTTTTTAAAAAATCTAGGAATCACAAATGATTCTCAAGGACTAACTTAGGTCATCTTTGTGTCTTTGCATACTTGAGATGTTGTTTTTGAGACAATTAGATTGAACATCTTTGTGCTCGAATTAGATTGAGCATCTTACACAAGTCAAAGAGGTTGACTTGCATACTTGATATTGTTGTTGACACAATTTGATTGAACATCTTTGTGCTCTCAATGTAGAGGGGATAACTTGATTCATCGAGCGAAATAATTGTAGAGCAGATTTTACTTGACTAGATATATCTTGTCATTTATTAGAGTTTATTGGTCATCTTAGCTGTGATAGTTTAGTGGCCTCATTGCATAGCTATTGTAGCTTAAGCTAGCCTTGAAAGTTACTAGTTTAAACTTGTTTAAATGCATGCTAGTTTATTGCACAATTTTAAGGTTTATTAGCTATGATTCTTACACATTGGAAAAGTTGATAGGGTCTAATCAATTAGATCATTCTTGAGTGAAGTAAGTTGAGTCACTAATGAGGATGGGGTTAGTCGTTCTACTACAATCATCAGTTAAAGGCAACTTTATTGTACAAATGATAACTTTAAGGGTTGGCACGTGTAGCAAGATAATTTGAGTTGTATTCTAAGGTCAATGACTTGATGCTTAACCATTGTTAGTCATCAAGTGTGTGACTAATGAATTCGAGGGCTTGGGTGTTCTACAAATATTAATCAACAATGATCATAAGAACATGTGGATGTAAGGCATATGGCTATAGTTGCATGTACTATTGGCCAGAGAGTAATTTATTTGGTTGCTTGAGCTTCCTATGAAGCCATATTCATATAGTGGCCTTGTGCTCGAGTTAGGTAAAATAAAATTAATCAATAATATGTAGAAAGTTATTTTTTTTTTAAAAAAAGAAAAAGTAAATTGATTTTTAGAAACTAGTTTAAAATTAGGGGAAGCGACCGGACCGGTCTCCATCAACATTGCACGGACGTCACTCCTCACCGCCGTTTGTTTCAGAGACCGGCGGCAGCGTCACATTCGTTCACGCATAAATAAATAAACACACCATAACAGTACGGGAAAAAGAAACGAGAGAGAGAGAGAGAGAGAGCCACAATTTTCAGCAGAGTCGGAGCGTCGCGGCTGCTACAGTTGGTAACGGCGCGTCGCCGCGCCCGCCGCGCCGGCCGGTTCGTGTCGCGTCGGATGTCTGATGTTTTCCTCTGCTCACATGATTCAATTCGCCGCAAATTAGTTTGGGCAAAATGACGTCTCTCCTTATCTGCAGCTGCATCAAACTCATCAACTCGGGGCCGTAGGTAGACGAAGACACAAGAAGGAGATGCGCGCCGCATTGGCTGCCGGCGGCCCCACCCCCCATTCGTGCTGTCGGCTCCAGATTTTGTGCGGATGGATGAAAAGTGAGCTTTAAACAAAGGGCGCCGTGTCACCTTAAAACAGGGCAACGGCTGGCAGTTCTTCTAGCAACGTCTATTTTTTCAGACAGCAGCATGGTCAACCCATTCGGTGGACCACCTTAGCCTTTCCTTTGCCCATGTTGCCATGCCACCGTACTCTAATGGAAGTCATCGGGGCCCCACCCACCACCCCAAACCTCAGAAACACACACCTAAGCTGCTGCATGGATGCATGGATCATGGATGATCATCTCCCCCAATCCCTGGGTGCCCTTGTCCTCGCCTGGGTCAGCCAGGCCTCGGCAATCTAACAAGCATTCAGGAGCACGAGGCTGGGTCAACGGCTGGCGGTCTCAAGTAGAAAGCTCGTTAGCTTTTAGCCCCTCCGGCTACTTGTTCAGTCGTTTGTTCTGAAGGTCACGTTAACTGGAATGACTGCTGCTGCTGCTGCTGCTGCTTAATTAACTAATCAATGGCTCTGTTTCAGTACTTGTTAAATCATGGTGAGAATGATCCGAGTGTGAATGGCCGGGCTAGGTAGCGGCGGGTGGTCAAACTTGTGGGACCGGATCGAGAGAAGCTGTCAGGATTTAGTAACTGAGGACAAAAGGAGATTGGAGTCAAGAGTCAAAGTCAGACGACAGTTGCTTAAATTTTGTCAAGTGCAGAGTTCAGAAACAGACAAGCTGGCATTTGTTCTTCCTTGAACAGTTTTTCTGCTCAACTTTTCTTAAACAAACCCCAGAAAACAATCAATCTTCCAGGCTACAAGCCTACAACGTAGTACCATAAATCATAGATCAATAAGAAAATCAATTAAACTAGGAAATATTAATAAAATTAATCTGGTGCATGCATGCTTGTTAGGGATTAGATTTAGACACATATAATATGCGCAATATTTGTCTTGATCTGGGTTTCAACTCTCGCAGAGATTCATATTTAAGCTTTCATCCCGAGAAGTTGACCTGGTGATTTTTATTAAATAGCGTCTGTATATTAGTTCCTCTCTCTCAGCAAGTCAAGTTAGGTGTTGAATCCAAGCCTATGATCTTGTGATTTAGGTAAAGCCATAAAGATTTCATTACAAAACTGTCTGAACCTTATCAGTAGCAGTCAAGGCATATACAGAGTACAAGTTCTTTGAAATTTAAACAAGAGCGGGGGTTGAAGAAACAACATATATCTGATAAATCTCTATCTGAATTAAGTGAAAGCTCTTAATCCGGTTTGAAACGTTCAGTAACGTCCAGTATATATCACCTTCCCCAACCTAAGATTAGGCTTGATGTTCAGGCTCTTAATTTGGAAGCAATATAAAGAGAAACCCTAATGATGTTCAGTAACACTACTGATCTTGCTCAAATTTCAATTTCTATAACAAGTTAATGATACAGACTCTAAGAGAACATGATGTTCAGAGACACTAAGCTCTTACCTGGCTACATCAATCAATTCTGGATAAGTCTAATAATTTTGGAAAGAGTATGATTGTTGAGGTAGGAAGCTTAGTTCAGTGAGCATTCGGGTTGGTAAAATTAATTTTTACCAATTACCGAAAAGTTTAGTAAATTTTTACCAATTTCCAATCTTCATCTCGTTGCCCTCTTCATCTTTGAACCCCACCTCCATCTTGTCGCCCTGAACCACAATGTGAGTATGTGACCACGTCGCCCTCTTCAGTCTCCATCTTTGAACGCTAATCTCCATCTCATTTGACCCTATTGCGCTCTCCATCTTCCAAACTTCCAACACTAAGCTCCATCTCATTCGACCTCGTCACCCTCTCCATCTTCGAACCTTAAGCTTCATCTCATGTGACCCCGTTGCCCTCTCCATCTTCAAACCCTAATCTCCATCTTGTCTGGCCCCATTGCCCTCTCCACTTTTAAACCCTAAGCTCCATCTCGTATGACCCCATTGCCCTCTTCACTTTTGAACCCTAAGCTCCATCTTGTGTGACCCCATCGCTGTCTCCATCCTCCGTCCGTGCTACGGACCCACGACTGCCACCTTCATCTTCAATTCTCTGTTCTCCCATCCTCCATCCTCCAGCCTAAGTCCTCCATTCCTCAGTTCTTAAGGCTCAAGGGGCATCTCAGCTCTCGGCTCTCCAACTTAGTTGTTGCCACCAATCTCCATTTCTCCAAGCAGCCAAGCCCAAGTAGAAGCAGTCCAAGCCTCGCCCTCAAAAAGCCTACGGTGAGACCAATCTTCACTTTACTTTGTAAAAATAATTCTGATTTATGCATTTAGATGTTAATGTTATAAACTTTATGATTAATGGTTGATCATCTTTTTAGTATTATTTGAATGAATGTGTTGAGATTTGTTACATGACTCATGAATTGAGATATGATTATTTTATGAGTTGCACTCTATGCGACTATGCCTAGGTATGTAGTTATTTAATTATTTTTGAATTTCGATGCCATTAAAATTATATTAGCACGTGCTAACATCTAACTTCTTGAGCATAGCTTTTGACTGTAGTGTGATTTTCAATTTAAGCTAAGCTAAGTTATTTATGTGTTGAATTTTATAGACAAAAAGATTTTAAAGATTTTGAGAATAATTTTGGACCTTTGTTTTTTTACACAAAAAACACAATTGCTTCTACATCTTTAGCTTCAAATGTAAGTTTTTAATAAATGCATTAATATAATATTTATATTTTATAATATTATATTTACATCTATATAATTTATATTTATATTATAGATACCAGAAGATATGTCAATGGATAACACTTCTCCAAGTCTAGACTCTACACATGAAACTAAAAAACAACCAGTGGTTCAAGGAGTAGGGTCACAACCTATAATTGTTATTCAAAATAAAAAAAGAAAAAAAGTAAACACAAGATCAGAGGTATGAGACCATTTTAGTAGGCAACTCAATGCATAAGGTTTAAATATTGACAAATGCAAATATTGTAATAGATAAATTTGTGCTGATCCAAAAAGTAATGGTACATTTGGTTTAAGAATTCATATCAGGATATGTAGAAAGTACCATTGTAGTATTAGGCAACAACAAACTGAACTTAATTTTATGAAAGATCCTAGAAATGATAGAGCATTTACTAATAGTGTTTGGAAATTTGACTAGGACATTGTAAGGAAGACATTAGTTTGAATGATTATTATGAGTGAACTCCCTTTTAAGTTTGTTGAGAGTGAAGGCTTTCAAGAATTTCTTTCAGTTGCTTGACCTAAATTTAAAGTTCCTTCACATTGGACTAGCTCATGTGATTATTTGCAACTTTACATGGATGAGAAATTAAAGCTTAAGCAACAATTCCAAAATTCTGCTCACTTTAAAAGAATTTGCTTGACAACTGACACATGGACCTCATTATAAAGGGTCAATTATATGTGCGTAACGGCACATTATATTGATGAAGAATGGAGGTTGAACAAAAAAAAATTATAAACTTTTTCCCAATTAATGATCATACTGGTAGAGGCTTAGACATGGCTATTGAGGTGTGCCTAATTGACTAGGGGATTAATAAAATTTTTTTGTAATAGTTGACAATGCTTCATCTAACAATATTGTCATTAATTATTTGAGAGAGAAAATCATTAATTGGGGTTTTAGTATTGCACATAGAAAATATATTCACATAACGTGTATTACTTATATAATTAATCTTTTCGTGAATGATGGATTGAAAGAGATTAGCACACCAGTCTAAAAAATTCGGCATTCTATTCGCTATATCAAGCAATCTCCATCATGATTGAAGAGGTTTAAAGAATGTGTTGAGATTGAAAAAAATTCAATTCAAGAACTTGTTATGCTTAGATGTTAGCACAATATGGAATTCAACCTATCTTATGCTAGATGTTGCTCAAAAATTCAAAAGAGTTTTTAATAAATGTAAAGTGCTAGATCCTAACTTTTGCTATGAACTTATGAAGGAGGATGGGAGCGATGGAGTGCCCAATAGTAGAGATTGGGATGATGCAAGGAGAGTAATCAAGTTTTTGAAAAACTTTTATGATCTCACACTCAAAGTATCTGGTAGCTTATATGTAACTTCCAATATTTTATTTGATGAAATAACCATTATTGATAAATTATTGACCAAATTGGAAAAAAGTGAAGACTTTGATTTAAGTTTGATGGCTCATGCAATGAGGGAGAAATTTGAGAAGTATTGGGGGTGATACTTCAAAGACAAATCAGTTAATTTACATTGGTGTTATACTTGATCCAAGACTTAAGTTTCAATATGTCGAAGGAAAGCTATGCACTTTGTATGAGAATGAAAAGGGAATAGCTATATATAAGGAAATAAAAAACTACACTTTTTGAGATGTTTAATGAATAGAAGCATTTGAATACTTCCACAAAAAGCCCATAAACAACTGAAAGTGCACAAGTTGAAATCACTCTTGAAGATTCTAGTGGGAATGAAAATTTTTGAGGTGCAGAAATGAGGAGGCAAAGGCTCAAAAGGTGCAAAATAGATTTTTAAGGGGTAGATTCAAGAATAGAATTGGACAAATATTTAAGTGAGGAATGTGATGAGTTTGATATATTATCATGGTGGAAAGTCAATAGTCCTCGGTTTTCTATGCTCTTACAAATGTCTAGAGATGTGCTTACTATTCCTATTTCCACAGTACCTTTAGAATCAGCATTTAGCATGAGAAATCGAGTTTTGATCAATTTAGGAGTTTTTTTTATCTCGTAAATTAGTAGAAGCTCTCATATGTGATTAAGATTGGTTTAGAAGATCATCACATCCAATTAATATTGAAGAAACCAATCTTAACCACATATGAGAAGTAAAATCACTTCAAATAACATGCTTATATTTTTTTAAAAAAATTTATAATTGTATGATATATGTGATTAATAATGATTATCTTGTTTGTTTTATTTTATAGTTTGTGGGATCTTGGGATGATTGATGGATTGTATACTACAAGATGCTTCACCTTTTGACTTTTGATTTAGATCCCAGACTTTTAATTTAGACTGTTTGTTGAATTGTTGTGAATCTTGTGGTTGTAAACTTGTAATTTTATGAGACTGATTAACTTTGATATTGATTTCTCATATTTTATTTTTGATGTTAGAATCGCTGAGTGCCCTACCTATAGATTAAGTATTTCATCATTTTGGACTTATCCTTATCAATTCGTTATTTCTTCTTATTCTAGTGCTGCAATTAATAGAGATGATCTGGTAATCACAGCTAGGAGTAATGTTGGTGCTCTATTAGTTGATGGACTTGGGGATGATGTACTTTTTGAAGTTTCTGACCAGGAGTTTGAGTTTTGGAGAACTATAAGCATTTGTAAATTTGTGATTAATTTTATTTGATTGATGAAAACAATTTTATATTGTTTTGATTTGTTATTATTCGTCTACAATTTTGACCATATTGCAGGAGTAAGTTTCTTGCCCATCTTGTGGGCATACACTATTTGATCTTTAAGAAATAAGTGCCCAGATTAGGGAAAAGGCTTCACGTTTGTCTGGCATTTTAGTAATTTTCAATCCCAATACTGGCACTGTTAACTAGTCTTACAAATTGTTTTAAACTAATTTTGATCTTCCTGTTTGCAGATTGCTATTATGAGTGCATTGTAAATGGTCTTGGTGCCCCAGGAAAGATTGATCTTTATGTGGGGAAGGTAATTTCTTGTTTTCCCTATAATGATACAATCCATGCATCTAAATTTTGAAGTGCACACTATCTGGTGCTAAGTTATTATAAAATTTTGCAAGGATTTGAACTTTTTGCCTATCTTGAGCAGCATCAGCTTCTTCAAGTATTTGTTAGGTCTCAATCCTATTGATGTTTCTCATTGTTGAACAATAACTTGGAACTCACAGGGTTTAGATTTACTAGATGAAAAGTGTTGTGTTTTGTAGCTATTAAAGTAACAAACTTGTAGTTATTCAACTAAATATGATCAAAGAAATGTTAAAACAAGGATAAAGAGAATTTTCAGCTAACTCTATTTCCTGTCTCCATGAAGTTTACAGCTTCATGGACTTCTGCTTGTTCATCTTCCATTGTTTCCAATGCCTTGCTCCTTGCAATTTAATGCTTGTTGATACATGCACTATGTTCTTTGAATTTTATGACAGATGCAAGATATTTTGGTTTTTGTGTTATGTTTAGATTTTGAGAATTATTATCAATAGCAGTTTTGAGGGATTTCTTTTTACTCCTGCCAAGATTATTATTTGTTTGTATTAGATGGTAGTGATCGGTGAAGCGTGGCATAGCAATGGAGCATGCGATAGCCGAGTAGTCGACAGACACACTAATTCAGCTCATCAAGGACCACGGTCGATGGGTCGATCCACCTGTTGAAGAGTAGGTTTACTAATGCCAAGATTTTTATTTGCTTGATTGGTGCCTGGCTAAGAGGAACTTTTACTTGGATGAAATGAATTTGTAATTTGTAAGGGCAGAGTATGGAATGAATTTGTAATTTGTAAACAGCTTAGAAAACTGATGTTACTATGTATGATGTATTTGAAAATTATATTATAATTTTTTATATACTTGATATTCAGCATTATATTTTTGGTAATTGCGGTTTGGTAAAGAATCGGTATTTAAGGAATTCGGTTCAGTTTTGATTTATTGAAATTTATTATAAATTTTTTTGTAAATCTAATTTGATAAATTCGATATCAGTAAATACCGAATACTCACCCCTAACATCAAGTTATGTAGTGTAAAACTCGTGTGATTTTCATCTAACAATCAATAGATAGATAGGAGATGAGTGAAGTGAGATCATAGGGAAAATCAAGCAGCTTAAGAATGTGGTTTATTCATTCAACTGAAGGGACTATAGACTTAAAAAAGATGAACATAGAGGACGCGATGAGAGAAGAATTAGCAAGTTGAATAAGCTCTATAAATAGAGGTGGAAAATGGCAACCATTTTTCTTTCTGAAAGAAAGAACAAACATTGAGGAAGATTTGGAGGACAGTGTGACATCCCAACTACAACTGCAACCGATCGAGTGCCACAGTTGACCACATATAATAATATAATTATAACTTTAGTAAAATCATTCAAGTCAACGTAACCTCCATAAAAAATCTAACAATTAAATGAATCCAAAATCACACATCAAAATCTATTTTGATAATCCAAATCATACAAATAACTATCCAAACCATTGTTTTACAGATCTAACAGATATGTGGACAAACAAAAATTCACAAAATACATGCCAAAAACCTTCATCATTACAAGCTTCTCTATATACAATATCAAGTCTCATAAACCATAAAATCAACAATGTTTCAGAAATCTCAAGAGTTAGCCACATGTATACAGTACCAATTAATCCAATGTCAACCAGTTCCCACGGCATAAATCCTGGCCTAGTGCCAAATCATCAACGAACCCAACCCATATAAGATCATAGAGGTGCACATGCAGCAGTACCTAACTATACTACAATATAGAATGCATATCAGTTATCTACTTAGATATCAACCAAGTAAATAGAAAACAGACACAAGTATCTGCACTAGCTATGAACATATCACAAGCATAAAACAAACAATACAATGCGAAGCTTATATGGATTAGAAACAAATCAAGAAAAACAAGTAATACACAAGTATCGTGTGAATGTCCAATTTAACTATGTTTATCAGGCCAAAACTGTATTAAGATCCTACTGATACCAGCTAGATTTGGATAGAGACAAATTCAACCCCATTCGTTACTTCTCGTCTAAATTCATTATACAAGTCCATGAAAACTTACATTAAATACTACTGTACGGATTTCCATATGAACACACAAGCCTGCACGTCCAAATTAATATAACTCAGAATGAATCAATCATGTGTTACGACATCTACCCTACTGTGACACCCAGATCCAACTGGACTGGGCTAAAGGGAATTGGGTTAGGCATCGGCCCAAGACCAAGACGTTAGTGCAGGAGGGCAGCCCGACGCCAAGCCCAAATCCAGCCAATATCTGGCACTGACAAGGTGGACGCAGCTTCATTAAGGTGAGAGGAGCTCTAACGAAGGAATCGGACACGGAGGCAGCGATTCTATCGAATGTGAAGAGCAAAGGCGTTGGGGATAGATGCATCAACAGCTTCATCCGCAGACTCGGACGCGGCGTATTCATCTCCCTCAGTGGCTTCTTCGGCGAATGTTGCGAAGGCAGACAAAGTCCACGTGGGGGCAAATGACGCGAGCGGTGTCACCTTCTTCGGACGCAGCTCCGAAGACTTCGTCCCTTGGGCAAATGCGTACGAAGGCATTGGCGAACTCAGGGACTGAAGCAGGCAAAGCAGGGGATCCAAACAGGGTCTATGTAGGGGTCTTCGGCACAGTAGTGAATCGAATGAGTGATTCCGGCTCTGACGAGTGATACAGGAGGACCCTCCACGGTAGCTCCAGAACCTGAGAAACATGTCATTATGTGGACTTCCCTCCAGACAAGGTTCCACCTCCCCTAAAATGTTCAAAGGGACCCGACGCAATCACAATAAGGCGTTCTCAACTTTCAAGTTAACCACCGGAGTGATACACAGACATCATCAGTCCATTATCAGCCCACACGGAGGTAGTGCGGCCCATGTGCTTGGCACCTCGGCCACTTGAAGACCTGATCAACGATCGCTACCACAACCAGTTGATCAACACGGCCCAAGAACAAGCTAGCACAGTGATGAATCAGCCACCATTAGCAAATTTTGCTGTTTCATCGCTGTGTGCTCTGAGATGGTTTGACAGCCCAGTCGTAGCCCAGAAGGCCCAGCCCAGCCCAAAAGGCCCAGTCCATGTGCACAGCTTCAGATTCCCTCATCAACTTTAGTTGGTAGTAGTTAGTTAATGCTCACATCAGCAGCATCTTGACCGCTTATATTGGATGCTTACATCAGCAGCATCTTGACTGCTTTTAGTTAGTTAGAGTAGGTAGTCACACTTGTGGTGTGTTATTCCCTAGTCATACTTGTTGGGGTATGCCCTTAAGGCTAATGTTTGAAGCCTTGGGATGATTTCAGTATCATGTATAAACTATGTATAAGTTTATAAAGGCAATGGTTGTTATTCAGGTT
>JANTFE010018044.1:9743-20096 GCA_027562315.1 Costus pulverulentus
TTTCTTCAAACTTTTCCTCAACTAAACTATCAAAGGAATCAATTTTACAATCATCAAAATCAGAGTGAGATTCATGAATATTCACATAAGGCTCAATCTCAAAATAATCATAATCAGTGGGGGAATTTTCTAAATCAAGTTTTTCAGTATCAAACTCAAATAACCAATCTTGTTGTGCAATCTGGTTTTCTAGCAATTCAGTATTAGCAGTCAAAAATTCTTCTTGAAAAGAATTTTGATTAACTAAACTCGTAAGATCCTCAATGTGCTTACTTTGATTTGCCATAATTTTTTCACACATGATTTCTAAGCTAGATTTTTCAGTATCCTCATAGTATGACACAAAAACATGATCATGGCAATTATCATAAAAAGAATTTTGATTTTTCCAACTAAAATAATAATGATCATCTTGATAACATGGTAAATTGGGATTTGCATGATTTCTAGATTGATATTCATAAGTAAAATGATCAGAAGACTTACAAATATTACATGTAACAAGATAAGAGTGGAATTTTGCTATTTCTGCAATGGACATCCCAGAATAATCTTTATGATAAGAGTGGAATTTCGCTATTTCTGCAATAGACATCCCAGAATAATCTTTATGCTCACCTTTTTGCATGTATATCTTACCTCTTTCAGAAGCCCATGAATTATGATAAAAAGACATTTTTTTCTATCAAAAAGATAATCCAACACCAATCAAATAAAACCTTTTTTTTCAGAATATCTAACAAAAATAAAAAATCTAAAACACAAGTAAATTCACAAATTTCAGAAATTCTCAGTTCTATCACAACTATGAAAATCCAAAACCTGCAAAAAGAAAAAAACAAAGTTAAATCTAAAACAAATAAAACCTAGTCTAGCAATACTAACAACTATTTTGATATTAACAAAACTAAGGTCCCCGGCAACGGCGCCAAAAACTTGATATTGCTTCCGCAAGTGCACAAAATTATTGAAGTAATAAAAATATCGATCCACAGAGACCTTATTGTTAATTACCAAATAATTATTTTCTCGCTAGCTAAGTAAACTGAATATGATGAAAGTAAGCAGTATAGCTAACACGAAGGATAATCAGATAGATAAACATGGGATTAGGGTTTCATCCACCTTGATTACAATGATAAGATATAAATAAAAGGTTCATTAATCAAATCTTGCTATGATAAAGACCTAATTTACTTCATAAAAGGATTATCTCACCTTCATGTAGACAATCACGCAGGGATCAATCCTCGCTTTCCCGCAAGATCTATCCCAACGCTGCAGATAAGTAAACCATCAACAAAGAACTCAAGGATCACTTTTGTGCATCCGAATTCTAAGTTGATCATCACAAGTGGAGCCTCAAGGATCACTTTCGTGCATCCGAGTCTCAACACAGGTTCTACCTAGGGTTCTCCAACGTTCTGATCTTCACTTTCGTGCAAGATCTCCACGTTTGACACAATAACTCAATTCTAGATCAATATTATTAAACATGACAATTAATCTACTAGAACAGATCAAGTTGGATCTAACCTAAGGAATGGATCCTAACATGCAATTCTAGGGTTCTAAGTTCTCAAGCAAATCACATTTCAGTCTCATTGCGAAAACTCTAAAACATGGATAATAACATAGATCTATGGAAAGTTAAAGACAATTCATCACAAAAGTAGAATTATCACAACGAAGATTATCATGGCGAAAAAGAAGAATTATCTAATCATTAAAAATCAAGCTAGAAAAGAGGTTTTAGAAAATACAATAATCCATAATTTCAGAAGATCAAAAATCAACTAGAAAAGAGGTTTTAGAAAATACATCACGGCTGTGAAATATTTCACAGCCGTATTTTGCAAGCAGAACTCGATGAACAGTGCTGTCACCACCGATTTCATCGATTCCTTCTCCGATTGGACTCCTTTTCCTCTGAAACTTCTGAGATGTTGTCTTCTCTTCTAGGCGAAGCTTCTGCATGAAAATCACGGCCGGATATGGTCTCCACGCCTCTCGGCATGAGGCCAAACCCTAGCCACCTCTCTGACGATTTCTCCTTCGATACTGGATAAAAGTTCCTCTGATTGGTGCGTGTGTCTTCTCCTCTTAAATACGAAGTGGCAGCAATTTTCGGATTCCAATTTGGAGCTCTGGATCAAAAGTTATGGTCCGAACAAGTTTCAGCCGCGGAAAACTCACGATTTTGACTGGAAATTACGGCTGTGTAATAATTTATGGCAATGCCGTATTTTCATTCTGTGCACCGAAAGTCAAAATTATGGCCCGTAAAATATTTCTCGATGGTGCCATAAAATCGGACGAGTTCTCTGGTCTGGATCGCTTAGGAAATACGGTACCGTAGAATCGTTTACGGCCGTGCCATAAAATCAGCAAAGGTTTATGTTCTGAAAGCACTGAAAAATATGGCAGTGTAATTCTTTACGGCAGTGCCGTAAAATCACAAATCTGTTCGGAAAATCCTCCAAATTACGGCAGTGTTCTGATTTTATGGTACTGTCTGAAATTACGGTACCGTAAACTGGATTACGGCACTGCCGTATTTTGCTGAGTTGCTCCGTTTTACGTGAAATTTCTTGGGTGACCTCCTCTTGATGATGGTAACTCTTTTATGTGTTTGATTTTGCTTGAAAACGCCTTGAAATAATGCCTTTTTACCTTAAAACCATGAAAAACCAAAATAAAAGTAGACTTTGCAATATTTAATGAATTCAGCATAAAAATAAGCAAAAAGATCCTCAATTTAGCATGAAAAGATACATAGAATGATACAAAATATACTATATATTTTGGTGTCATGAGAAGTGCATGAAGAATCTGCTGCAGACTTGGGTGTAAATGAAGAAAGTGATGTGCCCATTGCTGATACTAATGAATCAGTGCATGTTGCTACAACCTCTTGACCAAGTAGTGGCAGTCAACAGGGAAAAAGGAAGAATGTAGATGCATCACTGATGAGGGATAATATGATTGAAATGAGAGACTTTCTTCATCAAAGAAAGAATCTTGAATCTCAGCTAGCAGATGCTCCTAGGTGCACTATGGACGAGACACTGGAGGATGTACAGTCTCTTCCTGGTGTAGATGGTACTTCTGAGTTATTTTATTTCGCATGTGGTTTATTTAGGGACCAACGAAATAGATCAGTGTGGAAAAATCTGAAGACAGTTGGAGAAAAGATGGGATGGTTGACATATATGCAACATTCCACTAGAAAATTCATTCCATAGACTGCATCTATATATGTTGGTAACTAGTCTTGTGTACTTGAATTCTACTCTGCTTGTAATATGTGTTGGATGCTTATGTGTTGAGCACATTCACTGTTGGATGCATATGTACTTGTGTACTTAAATTCTACTCCGTTGGATGTTTGTCCTTAATTTTTAATACTATCTATTCTGTTGAATGCTTGTGTACTTAAATTCTTAACAATGTCCATAATTTTTTATTCCTAGATATGGCTGATCATAATAGTGACAGTAGCAGTGACAGTTATGCTCTATAGGAGATCGATGCACAACAATATATTAAAAATACAATGTATGGCACTTTGATGCTGGTTCATTATAATAGTATTATCGCACACGAGTATTATTCAAAATATTTAGAGAAGTCACCTTGTATGGTGTCTGAGCATACAGGAATGAGATGGATGAGAGAGCTAATGGAAGGGAACCCTGAAAGATGTAGGCGAATGATGTGAATAGATAAATATGATTTCACACAATTATATACCATTTTGGAGAACTCATATGGTCTGAAAACCTCAAAAAATATAACAATTCTTGAAAAAGTGGGTCTTTTTATTTTTGTATTAGCACAAGGTGCATCTAACAGACAGACGCAAGAAAGATTTCAACATTCTGGTGAAACAATAAGTTGGATCTTTCATGAGGTGTTAAAATCAGTATGCAAGTATGCCAAGGTCTTGATACAACCCACAGATAGAGTTTCGAGACATTCTATCACAAATATTACATGATACTCGTTATTACCCTCATTTCAAGGTAAGTTTTTTGTTTAAAATAATATGATATCTTGTAGTATGCATTCTATTCTATAATTTTGTTATATTTTCATAGAATTGCATTGGAGCTATAGATGGAACACATATAGATGCAGTCGTACCTCTTAGTGATCAAGTTCGATTTATTGGAAGAAAAGGTCGTCCAACTCAAAATATTTAGTTGTATGTACATTTGATATGAGATTCATATACGTACTAGCTGGATATGAAGGTTCTGCACATGATACTCGAGTTCTTTCAAAAACGATGAATTTAAACTTTCCAAAACCCCTAGTAGGTATAAATTTATTTTCATTTATACACGTTTTAGTATAAACTTTCCAATTTATAACCCTTCATCACAAATAAGTACTAATTGAACTTTTTCATAATATATGTAGGAAAGTGTTACTTAGTTGATGCTGGATACTCACAAACGAGTGGGTTTCTTGGACCTTATAGAGGAGTGAGATATCATCTTCAAGAATGCCAACAAGGACATCCACCACAAGGACTTAAAGAAGTATTTAATAAATCTCATTCATCTCTTAGAAGTTGTATTGAACGATGTTTTGGAGTATTGAAGAAGAGGTGGAATATATTACGTGACATGCCTTCATATGCATTTGAGACACAAGTCAAAATTGTAGTTGCATCAATGTCAATCGATAATTTTATTAGGCAAAGAACAACCACAGATGAAATTTTTCAAGAATTTGATGCTAATCCGGAGCTTATCCCAACAGATGATTATAAGGTAGATGAAGAGACTGCTAAAGATCAATATGATGCTATGGAGATAGATCGCCTTCGGAATCAAATTGCATTAAGTTTAATGGATTCACATGTGTAGCAAATATTTTATTGTATTGCTATTATATGGATGTGGTTACTTTGTACTCGTTGCATGTTGTGATATTTAGATGGTTTATTATGTGTGATTACTAAGTATTTGTGATGAATTACTGATAATTTTTTTTGTCATATATTATGGGATGGATATTATTTTATATATTATGTATGCAGGGTTTCACACTTAAAATATAGAGGAAACTCTTGCAATTTTTTTTTTAATTTGTCCATTTTAAAATCAAATTTATTTATATAATAGTCTAAAAATTATTTATTGTTGTGTAAAGTAATTTTTAATTTTAAGAATAAATTAAAAAAATATTTCTTAATATAACTGAACAATACAGCACAGTAGCTCACAGTTGCTTATCAGACCAGCTAATACATCCAAACAGCCTCAGCTTTTCAGACCAGCTCTACTCAGACCAGCCACCAGCTAGAAGCTCCAGCGACCCCAAACTAGGCCGGCAGTGTCCGGCCATCATGCGAGCACACATCAAAATGCATAGCGGAGGTATAAATCTTGATGTAAGTCACTTAACCTTCGTTCTACCTATTTCTGTTTGTGTTTGCTGTCAACCCCGTCTCCATCTCTGTGTTGTTACCCTCACTACTCATATTACCCTAAACAGGGTAACATTTCTATTTCCCTCCAAAAAAAACTCATCCAGGCTAAAAAAAAACATCTACCCTAAATCCTTTTCATTTCCTGAAACTTTTGAAGCCCTCTCATTGCCAAAGCTCTTCATTCCATGCTTGTGTGTATAGATACTTGAAGCTTGAAGACTTCTTCTTCCTCTAGAAACAAAAACCCTTGATTTAGCTTGGCGCTTTCTTCAACCTCATCGTCGTTGTTCTTGAAGCTTCAAGTGTTCCTCTTCCTCTGAAACGACAACCCTATCTTTAGCTTAGAGCTTTCTTCACCCCGTAGTTTTTGTCAAGGCTACTTCTCAAACTTCTCCTATATGAATCTTCTTCTAAAGAGCTCTTTCAAAGAATCCAAAAGTTTTATAAGCTTTGCTAATCCTTGATGGAGGCAGTGACCACAGACCACAAAGATACAAATGAAGCCTACAACTACCCTAGTCAAAAGGCTTCCTACGACTACCCTAGTCAAAGGCATGGAAACTCTCTAATAAGCTAGCAAATTTAATCCTAAAGCTAGCATAATAATGGAAAAAAGAACTACCTCAAGTACTCCGAGTGATGCTCAAGAAACTCCAAGTTCATTTACCAAATAATAAGTTGTGGTATATTCAATTCCACAATCATGACAAGCATCCATGCTAAGCAATGAAGGAAAGAATCCACGCGACAATATTCATCTTCAAATCAGCCAATCAAGGGATTTTCATTAAGCACAACTCAACGCTCATCTCATCGCTTCATTACAAGCCAACGCTGCAAAACATGGAAATCTGCAACATTCACTTGCAGCTAACATGAAAAGCTCAACGTCTCCTTGCAGCCACCTTTGCTCAGCCCACATTCAGTCCACAAGAAAAGCTTCAAGCCTTCAATGTCTCCCTACTACTCAATAAATGAAGTATTTTTATTGCCATGGATTTCTAGCTATTTTCTGAGTTTTTGATGTTATTATGAAAAATCAAAAAAAATAAATAATTGGACTTTTAAACTAGAATTTTATCACGCGTTTCCCTTCTGCATCAATCCTTCTCATGAACTTTTTGACTTTCTAGAAAGCATCTTAATGATACTCTTTTTTTTTATGGCATGCATATGTTACTAGAATCAGGTAAACTGCTAGCACCTTTTAAACTTGCATTCTTCATTTTGTTAGAAAAATTTGAGTTCACACATTGGTGGGCATATTGTTTTATTTGTTCATCCGTATAAAGTGATGTAGATTTTTCTACATCGCTTGGATTTATGTTATCGCATACTTGTAAAAGAGTTGCAGTTACATGAATTACTTGTCTTATTCCCATTTATTCATCCATATAAAGTGCTGTAGATTTTTCTATATTACTTGAACTTGTAACTTATATTTAACAAGTACTCTTGTTCATGGCAAACTCAATTTTCTGTAAATAAGAACAAGAAGGATGAGCCTCAGTTCTTGTAAATTAAGTTATCTAAGTAATCTCTGCTTGACTAGCATCAAATATAAAAGATTATTTATAATGATATTTTTCATCTCCTTTGTTCACCGGAATTATTTGCATTAAACTTGTGCTGCTCAGCCTTTAGTATTTGGTAGAGTTCAACTATGTGCGCTGGAAATAGCCATGGCAGAACTCCTATTTATCCGAATACTTCTCTTGTGGTAAGCCTTTCATGAACTTGTTAGCACATAGATGCAAGTTTAGAGATGTATAGTGGTCTTTAATTTACGACTAAAAAATCTTCTAGGCATTTACTTGTTCTATCCCAATCTCCCCTCCTCGCTCCAAAGGCTGATGACCACCACATGCATTTTTCTCATGTATTTTTAATTTTTAGGGCTTTTTCAAAAGTAGTACTTTTTTCCCAAAAAGTAGTATTCCATCAAACATAATATTTATGTTATAGGAAATGATGTGGGATAACTCCATATATATTCTACTAAATTTTTTAAATTTTTAGAGCTTTTATGTATTGGTAAAGCTATGTATTTCATCAATAATAAACTAATTTCTTACTCTAATTAGGTATTCGATGATCTTTCTAGTCTTAATCCACTATTAATGTTTTTTTCTTATAGTGGTTTGCTTATGGGAACAACCGCTTATATTTGTGTGCTAATTTTACAAATATGAATGATATTTAGGAGGGTAAACTAATTTCTTGTGTTCAACGTAATTTTCATAATAATTATCACATCTAGAAGACGATTGCTATTTGAAGATGATCGAAATTTGTCATAAAATTATCGCATTGGGAATTGACAATTGAGTATATGATATTCATTATGTAATAAGGTTGGTATGTAATAGACATTTGTATGTTGTAACTAATTAACATTATGTATAAATGATGTTCATCGGATTGTAGTACCTTCTATAGAATTATAGTACATTTTTAATAGAATTGCAATACTTGTAGTATTCATGAAATTGTTGTACATGAATAGACCTAAAAAATAGAAGAAAAAAGTACTACCATTTATTGCATACAACATTGAAGATAAAACCATTTAAAAATATAAAATAATTTAAAAAATAGGGAAAAAATGATAGTACTATTTCTCCAATTGTACTAATTTTTCAATTTTTAGGGTATAATTTTGCCGAAATGCTGTAACATGAAATCTTAAGCACTTGGATAATTTTTCTAAATAGAGTTTAAAATAAAAAAAGTACTACATTTTGGTGAAAAGTACTACCATTTATCAAGAATTGCCAAAGCAAAAAATTATTTATAAATATAAAAAATTTCCAAAAATTCTACAATAATGAACTGAGTGGTTATGATAATGTGATACACTATTTTGAACCAAAAAAACTTTAAAAATAAAAAAAATACTTATTTTGGTGAAAAATACTACCATTTATCGTATGCCAAAGAAAAAAATTATTTTAAAATATAAAAATTAAAAAAAAAAATTATCTGACTGATTAGGATAACGTGACACACCATTTCGTACCAATTAACTTCAAAATGAAAAAGTACTACATTTTACCAAAAACTATTATTCATCGTATATAAGATTGAGAAAAGAAAAAAATTATTTTAAAATATAAAAAATATTAAAAAAATTCGAAAAAAAAATTATCCGAGTGGTTAGGATAAAGTGCTGCGCCATTTTGAACCAATTAGACTTCAAAAATGAAAAATACTACATTTTGGCAAAATATACTATAATTCATCATATAGAGGATTGCCAAAGGAAATATAATCTATGGTACAACATTTTATGGCTCCTTAGACAATTCCCTTGACAACATTCATCATTTACAAAAATTATTTAATTACAACATTCATACACCATCAAATAGATAATGAGTTCAACATTTGTCTAAGGTACAAATAGATGACAAAGCTAGTAGCAAATATCATTTATAAATTCTCTTCCAAGAGATAATAAATCCAATGTCTCCCTTGATAATTCTCTTCATGCATAGGACTCATACGCCGTCACCACCTTCTAATAGGTAGAAAATCTATACATTAGGAAATGAAAAGTTAAGTGATTTAGTGGTTGGAAAATATGTATCAGTATAAATATCAATTCATTGTTACAAATAACTTCAATGTTTTCTCTAACTCATATACAATCTCAGCTTTGTCAGCAAAAAGTTGTTAGTTCCCCCTGTTTTCTCTCCTTTGTCTGCAAAAATCAATTCATTATTACGATGAAACTGAAATCAATTCATTGTTACAATTAAAGACCATTGCACATCTCTAAACTTACATCTATGTGCTAACAGGTATTCGGATAAATAGGAGTTCTACCACCACCATTTCTAGGAGTAAAATTCCTAAGCTAGGTATTCTATTTTTTTATTAAATTTTTTTTTATAGAAATGATCTACACACTCTAAACTATCCAATGGTACCAATATTGCTATGAACAAGATTACACGAGAAAATAACCTAAATATTTACATAAAAAACAAAAATAATATAAAATATTTAGGTTAATTTCTCATTGTGTATAATCGTGTTTATAATAATATTAGTACCATTAGATAGTTTAGGGTGTGTAGATTATTTCTAAAAAAAATTAAAAAAATATTTTGAGAAAAAAATGAGGTACCCAATTTAGGATAGTTAAGCTAGATACCCAGCTTAGGAATTTTCTCTCATTTCTAGCGCATATAGTTGAACACTCCCAAGTACTAAGGTCGAGTAGCACAATTTTAATGCAAATGATTCAGGTGAACAAAGATGAAAATATCATTATGAACAATTTTTTATAGACATTATTTGATGCTAGTCAAGTAGAGATTACTTAGACGACCTAATTTACAAGAACTTAATGCTCATCCTTCTTGATCCGATTTACAAAAAAAAATTGAGTTTGCCATGAACAAGAGTACTTGTTAAATATAAGTTAGAAGTTTAAGTAATGTAGGAAAATCTACAACACTTTATATGGATGAATAAATGGGAATAAGACAAGTAATTCATGTAACTTGTACGGGCCAGTTTAGAGGAACGGCGCTTCTGAACGGCGCTTCTAACTTGTAACAGTACACATTTTGGTACTGTAGCCCAAAGCTGCATTTACCAGCTTTGGGCGCTGCCAAGGGCTGCTGCCCGTTGCCTCCACGCGCGTGCAGGAAATTGATGAGTGCGTGAGTTCGAACCCAGTTCCGATTTATATCTTCATAAATACTCGTGTAACAGTATACTTTTTTACCTCATGTTTTTTTATTTGATTAAAAATATTATATTTTTTAATCATTATATACATAACAATTAATTATATATATTAAATTTAAAATATATGTCATTATATATATAATATATATTAATAATTAAATTAAATTTTAAATATAATATATAATATTAAATATGTATTAAATTTTAAT
>JANTFE010018052.1:5016-21186 GCA_027562315.1 Costus pulverulentus
TATCCACCACTGATATACCCATATGTCTGTGTTAGCACCACGTGCCTAACCAGCCCACATACCAGTCTCACAAGTACCATAGCTGTCCCATATCCACTAAGGTACATCAACTGGGGACTATAGTTCAAGCACAGATCCAATCTATCTCCAGGGACATTATCATGTAAGTACATATGCGCAGATGTAAACAAACATAGATAACGACAATGCCAGAATGATATAAATATCAAGGTCAAGTAGTACATAAGTGGACCAAAACTAGGTCCTAGGGCATATACACCAACAATTTGTGCACTTACATTTTTAAAAAATCTATCAAAATATGATCAGTTTCCCCACAAATACAACAAAAATGAAAAGGGGTGAAGATACCAAACAAACAAAAGAATTTATGTCAAAATAAATGAAAACTTGATAAAAATAATGGAGATTATGTATAAAAAATATAGTAAAAATACTATATGAATTCAAAACATCAAATCTCCCTAAACTTAAGCTTTTGCTTGCCCTCAAGCAAATAAATAGACCAAAGAACAATGCTGAGTATGGAAAGTATGACTCACTTATGAAAAATAAACTTCAAAAATATCATCACTCATTTAAATATTTCCAACTCATGCTACACAAGATTCCAGAAAAGTAGACTATTCTTATAATTTAATCCTTAAGATCCATAGTCCAAAACAAATAAAATTTGCAATTTGCATAATATTTTGAATATTGATCTCATGAATTCACCTTGTACTCAGTTCAATACTACAATATTTTTGTTTACAGGAATAGGACCTGCAAAAATCTTTTTCTGAATTTATTATTATTATTTTTATTTTGACATTCTCTAAATCGATTACCATCTTTTTTCTGGTGATGAATTTAGAGTACACTGACCATATAGCCACTGTAATATAACTCATATCTTTTAAGCTAGCGGAGTCGTGACTCATAACCAAAGATGGCGGAGTTAATGTCAAATGACTTTTCTTTGGCGTGTACCCATATAGATACATACTTTTATTTCCTCTTTTTCTTTCTCACTTTTTTTTAGACTTCAATTCATGTCTTCGGTACCACTGCCAATTTTTTGCAATGCCAAGTAGAGGAGTCCTTTTCTGGATTTTGGATTCTTTCTTCCCAACAAATAACACAATAGATCAAACATCTACAAGGCTAATCAATCAATGTAAATTCAATAAAATTATACTCATCTACTCATCTTATTTGAAAAGGATATTTCTCTCTCAAATCGCATTCCTCACCATATGAGAGATTCAATTAGCCAAGATAGGATTTGCCCCTTCCTTGCATGGAAGCTTGATGTCCTTTGCGCCCCTATATGGTTGCAAAACTGAAAGTGTATGACCATACCCAATTGAGAGCCTGATTTAGTAATGACCATTTTTTGGGATAAATAAGTCTGACAAACTTGTCCAATCTAGACATCAGCTTTGCAAAAGTACAAAAGGCATACATGTACTTTGTCACAGTTTTAGGGGATTGATGACACCGAAATTTATAGTAAATTTCATGCCATTTTATATTTCTTTTCGTGTCATATTTATTAACTTTTGCTTGTTTTTAAGCATTATTTGCTAAATATTACGGAATCTACAGAATTTCTTATTTTTCATGAATTTCAGATAAAAGTGGCATATTTTAATGGATTTTGAAGGATTTGAGTGCATGAATGGATTAAAGACGTCGAAAGGAAGCCACCCGCCAATTTTGATGCAAATTGGAGCGAGTTTGAAAAATACACCCCGAGTGTAATGGATATTACGGGTGTAATTTCTGCCCAAAAATATGGCAGTGCCATAAAACATAATACGGGCCGTAATTTAGAGCAATTTCTGACCAGAAAGTTCAGTTGCTTTTACGGCACTGCCGTAATTTATTTTACGGCCGTAATTTGCACCTGGTCGCGCGATTCTTACGGGCCCAAAACTTGCGAGGGCCTTAACTTTTGATCCAGAGCTTCAAATTGAGATATGAAAGATTTTTCGGACTCATCTTTAAGCATAGAAGACGCACGAAGTGGAAGGGGGAACTTTGATCCAGTATCGAGGGAGAAATTGCAAGAGAGGCGGCTAGGGTTTGTTCTCGCGCCGAGAGGCGTAGAGGGCACCTCAGGTCTTGATTTTCACGTAGAAGCTTCGCCTAGAGGAGAGAAAGACACCACAGAAGTTTTAGAGTGTTTGGAGTCCGATCGGAGGAGAAATCGATGAAACAGCGGTGACAGCGCTGTTGATCACGAAATTACGGGTGTAATATACATTACACCCGTGTTGTAATGTTGTTTCTTCTTCTTCTCTAATTTCTAATTGTTCTAAACTATGTCTTATTGTAATCCTTCCTCAATGCAAGCTTAAACATATTTTGGGAGATAGGGTTTAATCCCTTTGATTTTTAATGATTAGATAACTCTTTCTTTCGTCATGATAATCTTCGTTGTGATAATTTTACTCTTGTGATAAATTGTGCTTAGATTCTCTATAATTGCATGTTATTAATTATGTTCTTAGAGTTTTCACAATGAGACTGAAAGGTGATTTGCTTGAGAGCTTGGACACCTAGAATTCCATATTAGGATCCCTTCCCTAGGTTAGATGTAATTTGATTTGTTCTAGTAAATTAATTGCCATAATTATAACATGAATCTATAGATCGAGTTTATTTGTCAAACGTGGAGATCTTGCACGAAAGTGAGGATCGGAACGTTGGAGATCCATGAGTAAAACTAGTGTTGAAGCTCGGATGCATGAAAGTGATCCTTGAGATTCCACTAGAGATTATCAACCTAGAATTTGGATGCACGAAAGTGATCTTTAAATTCTTTGATTGATGATTTACTTATCTTTAGCCTGGGATAAATCTTGCGCGAAAGTGAGGATTTATCTCTGCGTGATTGTCTGCACGAAAGTGAGATAATCCCTTTATAAAGTAAATTAGGTCTTTATCGTAGCAAGATTTGATTAACGAACCTTTTATTATATCTAATCATTGAAATTAAGGTGGATAAAACCCTAGTCCCATGTTTACCTCTCTGATTATCTTCAGCGTTATTTCTATTACTTATTTGCATCATATTTGGTTTACTTAGCTAGCGAGAAAATAATTATTTGGTAATTAATAATAAGGTCTCCGTGGATCAATATTTTTATTACTTCGATAATTTCGTGCACTTGCGGAAACCTATCAAGTTTTTGGCGCTGTTGCCGGGGATTAATCCAAGGTACACTCATGCCAGACTTGTAGTGTTCCCTTTTACACCCGTGTTGTAACGTTGTTTTCTTCTTCTTCTCTGATTTCTAATTGTTCTAAACTATGTCTTATTGTAATCCTTCCTCAATGCAAGCTTAAACATATTTTGGGACATAGGGTTTAATCCCTTTGATTTTTAATGGTTAGATAACTCTTTCTTTCGTCATGATAATCTTCGTTGTGATAATTTTACTCTTGTGATAAATTGTGCTTAGATTCTCTATAATTGCATGTTATTAATTATGTTCTTAGAATTTTCGCAATGAGACTGAAAGGTGATTTGCTTGAGAGCTTCGACCCCTAGAATTGCATATTAGGATCCCTTCCCTAGGTTAGATCTAATTTGATCTGTTCTAGTAAATTAATTGCCATAATTATAACATGAATCTATAGATCGAGTCTATTTGTCAAACGTGGAGATCTTGCACGAAAGTGAGGATCGGAACATTGGAGATCCATGAGTAAAACTAGTGTTGAAGCTCGAATGCACGAAAGTGATCCTTGAGATTCCACTAGAGATTATCAACCTAGAATTCGGATGCACAAAAGTGATATTTGAATTCTCTGATTGATGATTTACTTATCTTTAGCCTGGGATAAATCTTGCGCGAAAGCGAGGATTTATCTCTACGTGATTGTCTGCACGAAAGTGAATTAGGTCTCTGTCGTAGAAAGATTTGATTGACGAACCTTTTTTTATATCTAATCATTGAAATTAAGGTGGATAAAACCCTAGTCCCTTGTTTACCTCTCTGATTATCTTTAGCGTTATTTCTATTACTTATTTTCATCATATTTGGTTTACTTCGCTAGCGAGAAAATAATTATTTGGTAATTAACAATAAGGTCTCTGTGGATCGATATTTTTATTACTTCGATAATTCCATGCACTTGCGGAAACCTATCATGTTTTTGGCGCCGTTGCCGGGGATTAGTCCAAGGTACACGCATGCCATATTTGTAGTGTTCCCTTTCGGGCTATCAAGGATGTCGATGATGACTCCATTCTGATGACCTAGGTAGTAATGATGTACTGCTAGGTGCCACTCATTGCTTGTGACGACCTGAGGTTATCATTTTCAATGTCTGAAGAACATATAGGGTTTCACACTTAGACACTTGAATTCTCATACTGATCAGATAGCTTAGATCGAGTCATTTGGTTGATTCAGATGTATTTAGGAGTCTGATGTATCTCAAATGCATCTAATGAGTTAGGGATATTTATATGGAGTTTGGTTACGTTTTGACTTTGGTTGACCTTCGGGTGACCTTCAGGTGACCTCGATGAGGGGCCTGTGACTTGAGCACTAATATGAATATTTATATTCAGTTTATTCGCAACTTAAGATGTGAGGGCCGCCCGCAACTTAAGTGAATAAAATAAATATTTATATTCTTGACTTACGTGAGGGGACCCGCCTCAATTCTCTATATATATGAGTTCCTCGGTGCATACACATGCATCCAAGAAGCTCTAGCTACCCACATCACTTGAAGCCCTCGCTGCCCTCTTCTTGAAGCCGCCCCCTCTTCCTCCTCCTCTTGGTGGCGCCTCCTTGAAGAAAGAGGACAACAAGTTTGAAGAAGCATTGGCGCAAGTTGTAGAGGTTTCACCTCTCCTTGGTGCATCCTCTCCTTCTTCCTCATCACCATTGGCGCAAGTGGGAGTGCTGCCCACTCCTTGCGGCCAAGTAGAGGATAGCTTGTTGGCACATCTTATTGAGGATTGGTGCAAGAACAAGCAAGGTTCCCTAGGTGTGGATCTAATCTTCCAAGGCTAGCACCAAGCATGAAGATTGAGAGAACTCGAGGAGCCTGTGTGCATGCAACTGTAGTGGACGTTCCTATGCGCGTCTTCATCATCGGTGTTTGCTCCAAAAATTGCTAAAAGGTACACTCTTCACATCCATCGGTTTTCTCACTCGTAAGTGATCCTAGTGCTCTGGGAATTCTATTTCAGGCCTATTCTTCCACTGTTCTTAATTTTAATATTGGCCCAGGGATTTCCAACAATGATATCAGAGGGATCTTATGAGGCGCGATCGTGTCTTTCTGCATGCACAAAGCCCCATGTCATAAAAATCGGTGTTTGAAAACTTTATACCATGATTTTTCTATTGAAAAATAAATTCTGAAATTTTTGCCTCTTTCATCTCTTTCTTGTTTTATTTTCTTCACATGTGGGAAAGACCCTGTGTGGAAGAATTAATCCCTCCTTGCGCTTGTAGGATTGACCTACAATGTAAGATCCATAAGGAGATTATGAGGGGCATGGACTAGGTGATTACCCTAATCTCTATGGGGTAATGATTGCAAGGAGTGGCTATCCCTTGTAGACTTCTGAGAGGGACGAAACACAAAGAATAGATGATGTGGAGCCACAGAAAATTAAGGAAGGGTTTTATGAAAAAATAAAAATGATTATGTGTTGGTTTTTCTATCATTTTTAGTTTTTCATATCATGTAGAAAAGCATAAGTAGGATGTTTTGTGCATTATGATGTGATCTTAGACAATCCCCAAAATTGCCAAGCATGTGATGTATTCTTGTGAGACCTGCATGCCGAATTTCAATTCTTGTATTTCAATATTGTTTTGTACTCGAATTGAAGATTAGGGAAGACATTACTTGGCGTTCCTCTCCTCTCACCCGCGCATCTCCTCAAGGTGGTGCAATCTTGACCTAGCTGAAACCTTGATGGCTTCTAGGGTTTAGCTAGAGGCACATCCAAGGGGTTTGGTGGCTAGGGTTAGGGTTGGCGTACCTCACCTTACATGGTGGCGCATACCCTTTTTTTTTGCCTAACCTTGAGTGGCTTCAAGGGTTACCTAGATAGTGCACATAAGGGATGATGACTGATCAAGGAGATGGTGCAACCTAATCAAGTTAGGGGGTTGACCTTCATCCTTAGCGGAACCTTGATGCCTTCTTGGTTTTCCTAGTGATGCATCAAGAAGTTCAAGGGCTGATGATGAAGGTGGCGCAACCTAAGGGGCTGATCTTCTTCTTTGGCTGAACCTTGATGCTTCCTTGTGGCGCATCTTGAGGTTAATGGGTTGATGAAGAGGGTTGGCGGACCTAAACTTGAAAGGTGGCTGATTTTTCTTTCTTGGCCAAAAGCTAGAAGGTCCTAGGGTTTCCTAGTGGTGCTTCTTGAGTTCATGGGTTGAGGAAGGAAGATGGCACACCTAGGCTTGCTTGATGGTGCATCCAAGCAAGGGGGCACACCTTGCAAGGGAAGTAGCACATCATGCATGGATGGTGACACACCAAGATATGATGGCGCTTGGATGATTGGCCGAACCCTAGAAGGAGTTTAGGGTTTGAGAGCTAGCATCCAAAAGGAGACTAGGGCTGGCTGAACCTAAAGGGGCATCTAGGGTTTCCTGGATAGAGCCTCAAGGGTTTGTGTGCTGACCCTTGGTGTTGAAGACTGAGGCAGCACACCTAGGGTTTTGGAGTAGACCCCTTAGGGCACTCAGGGCTAAGCTAATAGTGGCATGGGCCCATGGCTCAGAGCCCTTAGTAGTGCTTAGGTGGCTGGGACTAGGTCTACTGGCTTGTTACCCTTGTGTGAGCCTTGATCACATCATGTTTATTTATGCTATTGTTAAAGCAAGCCGTTACTGCTTTGTTTTATTCCACCAAAGGATTACATGCTTGTAATGGTAGAAATAAGATAAAACTATGTGGTGCCGAAACCACAAAAATCCTCAATAAATTATATCAAATCCCGATCTTTGCCTTCTAAAGCGTAACTCTTGTCAAACTATCGATCGATGGTGTTGTGCATTGTTTCCCACCCTCGTGGGACACACCCATCTATCTTTTGGAGGCATGTGATGATAATAATTTCCCAAGTCTAGTTAAAACTCTGGATGCGCCTTTCGCAAGGAAATTATTGGCCATGCGTATAATAGTTAGGTTGGACTTGACTAGATTTTTTCATATGTTTTGGTTCACATGACAAAATTTCTAGAGGTAGCCTCAAGAAGTTAGAGCTTTGTGCTATATCTAGCCCTCGCTGGACATAAAGTGGCTAAACTATCTTGAGAAGGGGAATTGTCAAGTTGCAATTAGCTAGTGGGCCTACCTCGGGAAGCATGCAACACCTTGTGTAATACATCCCACCCTTGTGGGATGCGAGGCCGTGTACTAAATGAGGATCCCATCTCACTAAGGAAGTTGGGCGATTTCTTGATCAATCTTTGAGGATTATCGATTCAAATAAAATAGTGAGAAACAATCATTTATAAAAGTCTAAAATAAATGGTTGAAATGTGATACTAATGTACTTATGTTTTGTTGTAGATGACTTCTACGAATAATAACAACTGCACACTATCACTCCGATCTTTCCTTGAGAAA
Organism: Costus pulverulentus; assembly: GCA_027562315.1. Lineage (NCBI taxonomy): Eukaryota > Viridiplantae > Streptophyta > Magnoliopsida > Zingiberales > Costaceae > Costus > Costus pulverulentus. Next base: position 12,646 of record JANTFE010018052.1, read on the forward strand.
GAGAAGTTGATTGGTGTCAACTTCATGGACTGGTGCTGAAGTTTGAGGATTGTCCTCAAGCATGAGAAGAAGCTTTATGTCTTAAAGCAAGCTCTTCCTCCTCCACCGGCATCCTCAGCCTGTGCAGCTGAACGAGATGCTTATTGCAAGCATCAGGATGACGCTTTAGATGTTGCCTACCTTATGTTAGCCAAGATGTCCTCTGAGTTGCAAATGCAACATGAGGATTAGAACGCTTTTAGATCATTATGCATCTGAAGTAGCTGTATGAATCGCAGGCAAGGACATAAAGGTTTGAAAAATCCAAAGCTGCCTATCAGTACAAGATGCCTAAAGGTGCTCTATTGGGACCACATGTGCTCAAGCTGCTTGGGTACATTTCACATCTCGCTAGATTAGGACGCCCGATGGATCAGGAATCGGGCATGGATTTGATCTTGCTTTCGCTTCCTCCAAGTAACAATTCATTCATCATTAACTTCAACATGAATAAAATTGTCTGTACCCATGAGGAGTTGCTGAAACTGTTAAAGACGACTGAAAGGAAATGGACAAGTCCAAACCCAAATCCGTTCTTATGGTCGACAAGACCAGTAAGAAGTGTAAGAGGGGTAAGGGCAACACCAAGGCCAAATCCAATGTACAGAAGAAGGGCAAGGTGAGGGAGAACAAGCGCTTCAACTGCAGCTAGGAGGGCCATTGGTGAAAAGACTACAAGCAACCTCAGAACGAGATGAAGAGAAGTAACCCTTCGTCTTCAGGCTCAAGTAATTTTGTTACCAAAATCCTATATTGTCTATTTCTAACCATGGGTATTTTTTATATTGCATGGTGACACTGATATTTGCAAAATATGCAGGTGCTAATCAGAAATAGGATAAAGATGATAGCGAGAAGTCTGAGCTAGAGCATAGGATGCTACCGAAGTTAATCTTTTTGTAATCATAGATAGGATTCTTTCTTTCTTTGCAAATTGTAGTAGACATTATATCTATTCCCAGGGAATATAATTTTTGGAATAAAAGGAATCTGGTATTATTTTCATTTGCAAATATCTTGTCTTTATTGTTGGGAATCCCTAGGCCAATTTAAAAATAATTTACAGCAGAAGCATAGGCCCGAAACAAAATTCCTAGAGCTGTCTCTATATGGTGAGGGAGATACTTTGATACAACCTAACGCTTCACCGTAGAAGGGGAGTCATAACGGTTGTCATTGGGTATATCATAAACCATAGGAGAGATTTAATGTCCTCAAGTGTAGGACAAGCATATCTCGATCACTGTGATATTCATCTTGTGACACAAAGATGAATCCTCACGGCAGGTCGGTCCAATATATCTCCCTTGATGTACCCATATGCCTCCATTAGCAACCCGTGCTCAACAAGCGCATATACTATTCTCAAATGTATCATAGTTATCCCATATCCACTATGATACCCGACCGGGGACAAAATTGAGGCTAGATAAAATATCTATCTCTAGGGACATTTGTCTATGCAAATGTACATATACGGTAGATTTACAAGGTTCATACAACGACCATGCTAGGTTATGCCATCTATTAATCCTAGATGTGATACACACCACACCGGACCAACCATAGGTCTTAGGGCATAAACACTAACATTTATATTATGCAAAGTAATATGGGTAGCAAAATAACTAAATTGATTAAATAAGTGGTTCATCAAGAATACCTTTCTTTTGACTTTGATATTTTATCATAAACAAGGATAGTATCCATTGACTCCATGCAAATGGACTCATGGACTCAAACTCCTTAGAGGAGATTGGCTATTTCTAACCTCTTTCGAGACATTGGGAAATAGGCAAAACTTGTTTATCGAGAGAAAAATAAATGTCCTTCACCAAGTAAGGTGAAGTGGACTAAAAGTTTAAAAGGAAAGAAATTCATTATTCACTTTACTGTATATATGGAACCAGCTTATTGGATTCATAAGAACTCTTTAGTCTAGAAGAAGAGTACTTGAGCCATAAATGACTATGATGATGAGAGTGAGATTTACTCATAGCTCATCCTTCCTAGAATACCTCAATATGAGTGTGTGCCTAGTGGGAGGAATTGAATCATGCTAGGCAAGATTCAGTGAATGATGAGTTATGTATACCTCTTCTGAGTTGATGCAAAAGGATAACTTTCTCAGCACTGAACTATGTTCCATCTAAAATGTATCTCCATGGTTGGGAGATGACATGACATATTATCAGGATATAGAGATGTGAGACTTTAGGTCATGTATCTAAGTTCTAGTGAGATAGAACCATGTTGTGTCCGCAAGTGCACGAATACTCGAAGTAATATTTAAGATATCGAACCACAGGGACTTCGCTGTTAAGTACTGACTAATTGAGTTTTCACTAGCTAAGCAAATCGAGGGTTGTGTAAATCAGAAGTAAATCAATATCGAACTGTAATCGAAGTAAATCAGAATGAGAGAATCGAGACTAGGGGTACATTCATCTTAATATTCATGACTAAATATGATTAAAGATTCATCAATTTATCTTTGTTACGGTTAAAATATAATTCACTTGATAAACAACCTAACTCACTCTCGTGCAATTAGTTTACAAAGAACGATCCTCACTCTCATGCAAGATCAATTCAATGCTAAATATAAGTGAATTTTGGCTAAAGAGATAAAGAATCACTCTCGTGCATTCTACCTCAATACCAAGATCTTAAGCAAAGCTAAGCACTCTCGCACCTTAGTTTCACAGGTTTTACTCAAGGTTTTTTAACAATCTAACATCTATCTCAAGCATGTTATCATGTCTAAAACAACAATAAATTCTAGGTCATAACATTAACAAGAAATAAGCTTCTAAAATCTATGGGTAAGAACACAACCAATCTCTTGCAATGAGCTCTTACAATAAATTCTAGGGTTCCAAGTTCCATGATATCATCTTCTCAGTCGATAGCATAAAACTCTAAAACATGTTCATGCATGATGCTAAAAAAAGATTGAAGGCATAAATCACTTGAGTAAAATAACCATAGCAAAGATATATTGATGTGAGAAAAGTTATCTAGTCATTGAAATATCAAGAGAATAACACCCCCATGTCCCAAGAGGAGTTTAAGCTAGCATGGTGAAGAAATTACAATATTCCATGGTTTTAGAGAGTAAAAAATCAAAGGAAGAGAAGAGTTAAGAAAATACAGCACGGTTGTGAAATATTTCACAGCCGTATTTTGCAAGTTGAAATGATGAACAGTGTCGGCGCATCTTCTTTATTTGATTTCTCTTCCAATTGAACTTCTTTCGTTCTAAAACTTCTAGTACATTGTCTCCTCCTCCAGGCGAAGCTTCAGTATGAATTTCGGTGTTTGAGATGGTCTAGATTCGTCGCGATGGCGTAACCCTAGGCGGGTATGAATTGTGATTTCTCTCTATCGAGTGGATGAAAATTAGGGCTTTTTGTGTCGTCCTCTTCCTCTCGTTAGTTGCCTCTTGATTGCTTCTTACAGCATCGAACTTAAGTGTCTGGATCACTCGCAATCGTCTCCATAAAAATCGGGCGTCGAAATTGACCTGGGAGTCGCGTTCAAAAACAGAAATACCGAAGTGTAATAGTTCGTGGCCCTGCCATAAAATCGATCGAGCATTCTGTTCTGAAAGTGCTGGGAAATACGGCACCGTAATATGGTTCATGGCACTGCCGTAAAATTGGCTGAACTCTCTGGTCGGAAACGCATGGAAAATATGGCCCGTGAAATAGTTTACGGTAGTGTCGTAATTTCAGCAATGGTCTCTGTTCCAAAAGTGCTCCAAAATACGGCCGTGTAATTTTTTACGGTGGTGCCGTAAAATCCGAGAAGTTCTCTGTTTGGAAAATCACCAAAATACGGCCGTGCTCTCGATAATACGGTAGCCGCGGAAAATACTGTACCCTGCTGTATTTTGGTCCTCATCCTCGATTTGTGTGAAATTTCTTGTGTGACCTCTTCTTGATGTTGAGAATTCTTCTATATATTTGATTTTACTCGAAAACACGCTAAAATGATGTTTTTTTGCCTGAAAATCATGAAAAACCAAAATAGAAGTAGACTTTGCAATATTAGATGGATTCAGCATAAAAACAAGTAAAAGATCCTCAATTTAGCATGAAAAGGTATCTAAAATGATACAAAATATACTATATATTTTGGTGTCATCAAAATACATAAGGCTCAAACTTTGCTTGTCCTCTAGCAAAAATCAAAATTTGATTAAAAGAATAACCTTTTCATTCTCAATAAATTTCTAAAATACAATCATCAATGAAAAATCCCATCAATTGTTTCACAAAACTTCAAATAAACATATCATTCTTAGAATTCAATCATCTAGATCCACAACTCAATCAAATAAAACTTTGCAACTTGTACAATAAATAGAATTTTCAATCTCATGATTTCACCCAGTTTTCAGTTCAGATCTATCTTGCTTTTGTTTACAGGAGTTAGGTTTCCAATATCTTTTTCCACACCTAATTTTTTTTTATTTGATTATTGTTGCAAAGATGGTATGCATCCACATAGACACATACTTTTTATTTTCGACTTTAACTCTTTTATTCGGTACCACTATCAATTTTTCATAGTGCCAAGTGGAGGAGTCTTATTCTTTTTATCTCTCATTATTTTTCATGCATACACTTCAACCCATGTCTTAGGTACCACTATCAATTTTACATAGTGCTAAGTAGGGGAGTCTCTCACTATTTTTATGGATCTTGGATTCTTATTTCCCAACAAATAGCAAAAATAGACTAAACTTCTACTAGGTTGATCAATTGACATCAATTCACAAATCATACTTATATGCTTATATTATTTAAAGGAGTAGTTTCACCTTTAGATTTTATTCTTCAAATAATACATCTACCTAAAATCTTATGCACCAATTAACGTCATATTTCAATAGACAAATATGTATTAAAGAAATAAATTTAACATGATAGGGTTATATCTTCAATCATGAACATTTATCATCAATTAAATCATCAAAAAAATACTTATCATCATCATCAATGAAAATTTTTCAAGATAGAAGCAACAAGCAAAGTAAATCACATGCATCCAACATTCTCAAGGAAAATAATATCATCATCGCATGGTACAACCATATCGAAAAGTAATCATCAGTGTAATCATTATTATTATACAACCACATCGAAAATGTAAGCATGTCAATAATAGCAGTGGGGGCGGTCGTAGAGCATCATCCTTCCCTTCATCATATGAAACAACAATAAGATATAGAACAATATAGCTAGGCAAGAAATAAAGGTTGATAATACTCACAAAGCATCTACTCATCGCCATCTAATCGTGTGACCTCAAAGTCCCTTGCAGCAGTCTCCATGGGATCATAGTATGGTGTCCCTCCTTGATCACCTTCATATCCATAGTCTCTGTGATCTGCATAACCAAAACTGTCATAAAGGAAGTTGCCCATGTCTTCCATATGATTACACAATCTCTCCATATCCTTGTGGATGTATCCTAGAGTCTCTTGCATCTCATCCAGGCGGCGTTCTTGGTTGTACATTTGTGCTGTGAGCGCTTGAAAACTTGGATCGTGATGGCTAGCAAAACCACCCCTCGTCCCATGTGAGGAAGTACCAGCGTGCTGCGAAGAATCATGAGGAGGTGACTACATCCCATAGGGATCACTCCTTCCACCCCAGGTGGGTGGCGGTGGAACTGTATCTAGCAATGGAGTAAAAGCTACCTTAGCCGCACTAGGAGATAACTTCCAGTTGGCTCTTTCTCTGACCGTGGTCTTCTCGATGTGAGGTAAGGGTAGAGGAGGGATATTTGGTCCAAGGACCAAACAAAAAATGTCACCTTCTCTAATAATCATCTTCATTGCTATGCAAGACTCAATGTCTAGTCTTGCATTCCCTTTTTCCAACTCAGTTCCATAGGGCTCTATCCCAAAATATCTAGCTATAGGAGTGACCAAGCCTCCTATCACCACAAATCCTCTGCTCGCTCTGGCAACCTTGTCCATGTGTTTTATCATGAAGAAAGCCACATCAACAGCAAATCTATTGAGCATCCCCCAAAGAAGATAGAGTTCATGTTGACGGACCATGCCGTCGCTATCTCCTCTTCCAAACACAATGTGTGCTAGAACCCTGTGGGCATACTTAATACAAGGGTTCTTGATCTTGCTAGCTCTAGCAGAAACGGCATAGAAATAACTCTCATCTGTAATTTGGTTCTAGAAAATGCCTTCCATGAATCCAAGAGGCATCTCAGTATATCCTCATGTGCTCAACTCAAAGATATCTCTTACTTCTTGCAATGTAAGCTTCCTCTCCTCATTGGCAAATCTGAAAGTGATTTCCCCTTCTGCAGGTCCATTCAAAAATTCCTTTAAGTCAATTATCAAGCTGCTCAAGAATTCCAGAACAAGTGGTAGATAAGTGTACGGAGTCATCTGGAAGAACTGCTTAGCCTTGATCCTCTCAAACATCCAAAGCACGTCCTCATAAAGCCCCAAGGGCTTCCAATGTTCTTCGATCAGCATACTTAGTGTTGATGATTTTTCTTTCTAAAATTTTGTTGTATCTGGATTCTTGCATTTCATTTCTGAAGATTATCCCATGGGGGTTCTGTGGTTAAGATGATTCAGCAGGGGCTTTCCCCTTTCTTCTTGGACAAATTGACTTTGTTCTTGGTGCCATGAGTATGAACTCAAGCTGCAATTTTCAATTTAATGCAAATACAGCAAATATATGACATTATATCATACTAACATCATCAGAAATGTTAATCAAGTTCATTGGAAATGAAAATCAACTTAGAACTCAGGCTTAAACTCAAGAAAATAGAGTAAACGTCAATGAACAGTAACTTCGAGTAAGTTCAGCATACTTCAGTTCAAATTGGTGACGGAAATCAGTTTAAATTCTTCCAAATAGCAAAGGATTGATAGCCTATCCTCTAACGGGTAAATGAAAATAGGAATCACTCAAAATGGTTGAGAAACGCATGAAAATGAGTGAAAGGGGCGAAACTTGATAAAAACTCGTAAAATCTATAAAATCGATGAAATGAGTACCTAATCGACGACGAAAGCAGAACAAGAAAGGTCACCGGCGTTCCCAGGTGGTCGGATATGATCGAAAATCCAAGAACGGCTCGAAAACGAGTGAGAACGAGGGTAAAAACCCTAAAAATGGTCCGGTCAAAACCCTAAATACGGCACAGAGTTTGCGTGTCAGAAAACGGAATATGGCAGTGTAATGTCTTACGGCACTGCCGTAAAATTACAACTGCTCTCGAGTTAAAGCTGGATCAGAAATACGATACTGTAAAGTAATTTACAGTACTGCCGAAAAATCTCGGCAGTGTTATGTTAAAATATGACTCAGAAATATGGTACCGTGTAATCCGTTATGGTACTGCCATAAAAATCAAGGAGCGAAAATATTTATTTATTTAATTTTTTTTTTGTGATAAAAATATGGTACCGTAAACCAACTTATGACGGTGCCGTAAAAACGAGGAGACTCTCTGGTTCATTTGTGCAACAAAATACGGTACCGTGTAAGTGTTTACAGTAGTGCCGTAATTTCATTACAACCCTCTGGTGGAAAGTGAACCGAAAATACGGTACCGTAACGGACTTTACAGTAGTACCGTATTTTTCATCAAATCATGATTTTCCTACAAAAATAAAAGAAAAATTAGTCCTAAGCAAAAATTGAAACAAATAGAGGTTAGAAAGCTTGGGTTGCCTCCCAAGAAGCACTAATTTTAATGGTCCTTAGCTTGACCCTTTCACTCTTGGATCCGCTTGTATTTCATCAAGTAGATAATTCTCCCCTTCTTCAATCTGATTTCCGTGATAGTAGTGTTTCAATCTCTGTCCATTAACTTTGAATACTCCTTTCTCTTCACTCCATATGTCGATGGCTCCGTACAGATAAGTTTTCTTCACCTGAAAAGGCCCAGACCATCGAGACTTAAGTTTACTAGGAAAAAGTCTCAATCTAGAATTAAACAAGAGAACGAAGTCACCTGGTTGAAATTTTTTTCTGAGTACGTGTTGATCATGCCATCTCTTGGTTCTCTCCTTGTAGATCTTTGCATTTTCATAAGCAGAGAGTTTAATTTCATCAAGTTCACTCAATTGCAGTTTCCTCTTTTCACTTGCACTCTTCAAGTCAAAATTTAATGCTCTGATTGCCCAGAAAGCTTTATGCTCGAGTTCTACAGGAAGGTGACATGATTTACCATAAACTAATTGAAATAGTGACATACCTATTGGTGTTTTGAAAGCAGTCTGGTATGCCCAAAGTGCATCATCGAGCTTGAGCGCCCAGTCCTTCCTTGTTCTTGACACTGTCTTTTCCAATATCCCTTTAATTTCTCTGTTAGATATATCCACTTGTCCCCTTGTTTGGGGATAGTAAGGTGTTGCAACTCTATGATTTACCCCATATTTTCTAAGTAAGGCTGAAAATTTGTGTTCAATAAAGTGGGATCCTCCATCACTAATCACAACTCGTG
>JANTFE010018065.1:3067-18337 GCA_027562315.1 Costus pulverulentus
TGCAACAACATGAATAACAACCATTGCCTTTATAAACATGAAGTTTATACATGATACTGATATAATCCCAAGGCCTCAAACATTAGCCTTAAGGGCATACCCCAACACCACGTGCCATTCTTTTTTGGCGTAAGTTGGGCTGGTACCGCACATGGGCTGAGGCTCTCCCTAATGAGTCCTTTACTGAGCAGCTCATCCACTTGCCTCCTCAATTCGGCATGCTCCAGGGGACTCATATGGTAGTGGGGTAAGTGGGGTAAGGTAGCACCTGGTATAAGATCGATGGCATGTTCAACCTCCCTTTTAGGTGGTAAATCATCAGGTAATTCGGTTGATATAATGGTAGGAAAATCTTTGAGCATTTCAGTTATTTGAGATGAATGTGTAGGCTCGGTTTCAGACTTGGTTTGCTGCACTACAAGGGTATAGAGGAGTCCGGTCACTTTGATATCTTCTCTAAAGGTTTGAGGCCTTAGGAGAATGATGGATTTCTTGGGTTCCACAGTCTTACCTTTCTTATGGGATGTTCTAAGCTCTCTAGGCAAACTAGGCATGAGAACTATCTTTTTATTATCCACCATGAACTCATATGTATTTTCCCTTCCATCATGAAACACCCTCATATCGTATAACCACGGGCGTCCTAGGAGCACATTAGCAACGTCCATATCCGTGACATCGCACCAAATATTTCCTAGATGAGAGGCCAGCTTGAGAGGTACTAGACACCTAAAGGCCACCGGTATACTGGTTTGATCTACCCATGAAATGTTATAAGGTTTCGGGTGTTTCTCTTGAGTCAACCCAAGTCTACCCACAGCCTGTTTAGATACCACATTCAGACTACTACTACTATCCACAACAATCTTGCACACCTTACCATTACACTGAGTGTAGGTATAAAACAAACTAGTGCATTTCCAATCTTCAGCCGGTAAATCCTTAAAGTAATTACACCTAACCACCATGGTAAATTGGGTGGGCTCTTCCTCACTGTTATACTCAGGATGGTGTTGTTCAGTCTCATACTCGGCTGGTACCTCCTCCTCCACCTCTTCTACTTCCTCTAGTAATAGGGCTTTCTTGGGGCAATTCCTAGAAAGGTGTCCGAGTTGGGAACAACTATAGCAAGTGACCTTAAGGGATTGGGTAGGATTCCTATTGTCCCGTGGACTTGCTTCAGAGTTTGGAATTTTAGGGAGAGGAGCAGGGTTACCCGGTTTGCTGGTAGGAGCTAAGGTATTTTGCCTTGGTGCAGGATACCTATACTGTTGTAACTCATACTCTAATTCCATGGCAGTTGGTATGCCTCGGCTAGAGTCTCACATCTATGATGAATAAGGGCTCTCTTAATGTCAACTCTCAACCCTCCTTTATACCGATTTAGAGATAGCCAAGATTCTTCATTTAAATCACACCTCAGCAAGAGTTCTTCAAATTTCCTATTATATTCGGCTATGGAATCGTTTCCTTGAGTGAGCCTAGTGAGTTGGTCATACAACCTTTGTCTATAATTTGGAGAGACATATTTTTCCCTAAGTTTCCATTTCATTTCTTCCCACTTGGTGATGGGAGGGATACCACTCCTGGATAACTTAAGTTTGATACTATTCCAATATAATTGAGCTGAATCCCTTAGAAGGAATTTTGACACACTGAACCTTACCATGTTCTGGTATCTTACTCCATATAAAGTAGTTTTCAACCTGCGTTTGCCATTCTAGAAAGGTTTGGGTATTAAGACTACCCTCAAAGATGGGGGTGTTCAGCCTTAAATTTCGGTAAATATCCTCCTCTTCACGGTAGGGGGGATGTGACCAAGCTGTGGGGGCTCCTAGAGGGTATCCAGTTGGCATATTGCCCCTAGACATATATGGCTGCTCACTCTGATGACCACTCATAGTGGCCGGCATGTTTTCTAACTCAGGTCTTGGGCTATCATTGGGTTCGTACTGGGTCCGGCTAGTACCTTCTTCCCAGGTAGGTTCATGCTGTCTCTCAGTGCAATGCAGGTGGGTAGGTATAGGGACTCCAGGGTGTGGCTCATGTTGCTGTTCAGTTGGGTCAATAACTGGTTCCTTCCCCCTCTCCACTTTATCCATCCGTTGGGCCAAACCTGTCATGGAGGCTTGGAGGTCCCTCATCATAGCCATCATGGTATTCATCTAATTTTGCATAGATGCATAGACTCAGGCTCCTCAGCTCGTTGATTGTTCCTCGTGCGAACAACCATGGCGAAAGGTGGTATGGGTTTGGTGCAAAGGAACTAGGTGCCAACAAACAATCAATTTATGGACTAACAAACAGCAACACCACTTGTCAATGATTGTTGAGTACAACAATAGATTATGAGCATGTGTTCTTGGGCAGTTATTGATGGTAACAAGCAGATATGCAAAATTAGAAGCCAGCAGTAGGTAGGAAAAATGCAGGAAATCGAAAAGCTACAAAACCAGTAAGCTACAGTAATGTAGTAATGAAACTATCGGTAGAGCAGGGTTTACAACTTCAGCAGGTGTTAATGGTTTTAAACTACTATAAGATGTGAACGCAGCAGTATTCAGGAGATTCAAGTCACAAGGATTACTCGACACTAATTCAGCAAGTGTCAAACTAGGCAGATGGTAATCCACAGTACAAAGTTATTTCAGCAAACAGTGATAGTGCAAAAAAAAGCCTAATACAATTTTTCAGCAAATTTTTGCTCTTAACACAAATAGCAACACTCAGAGAAGAATAAACTAGAGAGTTGTGAGCAAGAAACCAATCAGCAGGAACTAACAATCAAAAACCAGTTATGCAAGGTAGAGTGCAGAAAATTTCAGAATTCTCCAGGAGACAGGGAACTCAAAATTTCAGAAATTTCAGAGAAACAGAGAACACAATAGCAGAAAATTTCAGAAGTTATTTCGCACCAACAAAGAGCACCTAAGGATTGCTCTGATACCACTGATGAAGGACCAAATTCCTAGCCCAAGGATCACCCTAGGTATGAAGCTCTATGCGCAAGATTAAGAGAGGGTTTGGGAAGAATGCACCTGGGCCCCCTAAGGGAATAGGGGCCGAACTCCTTTTGACTCTTCCAAGATAGTGAGTTTCGTCAGAGGATCTTCCAGGTATTGATGAAGGTCTCTCAATGCCACTTCCCTTCAAATCCGAGAGAAGGTTGGCTGGAAACTTGGAACCGGCAATGGAACAGTACACAACCCCGGTAAGGAACAGTAGCGCAGCTTATGGTGATGGGAGGAGAATGATCATTAGTGAAGCGTGGGAATGATGGGAGGATTGGTAACCAGGGTGGAGAGCAAGCTCAATCCGGTGAGGAGCAAGCTCAACTCAAGAACAACACAAGGGTTTTCAGTTTCAGAATATTTCGATTGAGTGCCAAAGTGAAACACTACAGTCTTAAAACCTATCCCTCATGCTTACACCTTGTGACTCTTGACATTCCTTTGGTTGCCTGGTGACACCTGTTGGACGATGTTGACGTCAGCTTTCTCCATGCGCATGCAGAAATTGGTAGCCGTTGGAAGGGCTGTTGGTGAGTAGTCTTGATGGATTGGATTAGCAGATTTGTAGCCATTGGAGTGATTGTTGGTATGTGATAATGGGCTGAGCTTGTAGCTTGAATTCCAGGTGGACTTGATGCTCTTCAAATGCTGGCCGGATTATCGATTTACAGCCATTGGTAGAGCTGCTGGCAAGTGATCTTGTTGGGCTAGATTTAAGTGTGGTTTTGACTTCAATCGATATTGATGTTGACTGATGTTGACCCGGATGAGATTGTTCTTCAGAGTGTGAGTGTCACGGTCACATAACAATGAGGGAGATAGGTGTCTGTTTTGTGCAATACATGTGTGTAAGAACCTAGGCTAAAGCAACCTACTACATCCACTAAAAGAAAACAAAGACTTCAAATAAAACCTATGCTAATCCTACCTACAACATCAAACACGAGTGCTGAAAGTAAATATAGTTTGTAGCAACATTACAATCACATGAAATGCAAGAGGTTGACAAGTTCACAAAATTGGACAAAGTCCCAAAATAGTCAAGTAGCTTAGATGTTCATCCCATATCGAATTGTGTTCTTCTTGAGCCTTGTTGATCTTCTTTGCAATGTCCCTACATCAACATGACAACTAGTGGGAAAGTTTCATCATAGTCCACACCTTGGACTTGCCTGAAGCCCTTAGCTACAAGTCTGCCTTTATAGGTAATTATGTTACCTTCTATATTTATCTTCCTTTTGAAGACCCATTTGTACCTTACAAGTTTTACACCTTCAGGTGGTCAACCATATCCTAGACTTAGTTAGCTGACATATGGAGGTCATTTTAGCTCTCTTGGCTTCTAGCCATTTCTCAGAGTCCAGTCCACTAATAGCTTTCTCATAGGTTCTGGGTTCATCCTTTATAATGAAAATTGCATCGTGTTGAGCTGGTAATGCTCCATACCTCTTAGGAGTATGAAGTATTTTACCAGACCTACACCAAGCCTATATTGTTTGAGCCTCAAGTCATCTAACAACCAATAGTGCAGGCTCCTATTTCATCTCAACCTAAGTGATTTATATATGATCTCGAACCTCGTTCAAATCCAAATCACTCCCACTAGCTTCTTTTGAGAGAAACTCTTTCTTAAGAAAAATAGTGTCATGAGCAACAAATACTTTACTCTGATTGTAATGATAAAATTAATATATTTGCTTTCTCTTGGATACCACACAAGCACGTATTTATCATATCTCGGTTCCAACTTAGTATAATCCTATCATTTTGCATATGTCTCATAGGCCTAAATCCTAAAAGAATGGTTTGGGTGTCTCCCACTCCATAACTCATATGGAGTTACTGAGACATTCTTAGATGGAACATTATTCATTATGACAGAAGTTGCCTCAAGTGTATACCCCCCATAATGACATTGGTAGAGTTGTATGACTCATCATTGATTGAACCATATCCAACAAAGTCTAATTCCTCCTTTCAGATGCACCATTTCATTATGGCATTCCCAAAGGAGTGAGTTGTACAATGATCTCACACTCTTTGAGATGATCATCAAACTCTAGGCTTAAATATTTGCCACATTGACCTGATCAAAGTGCTTTAATAGATCAACCTAACAAGTTTTATACTACATTCTTGAACTTCTTGAATTTTTTTAAAGGATTGATATTTATGTCTCATGAGATAGACATAACCATATCTATTGAAATCATCAGTAAATATGATAAAAGTACTAAAATCCTCCTCTAGCTTATTTATTCATTGGACCACACACATCAGTAGGTATCAGGTCCAATAACCCCATTGCCCTTTGATGTGTTTGCAAGTGCATGGATACGTTGAAGTAATAAAAAGATATTGAACCTACAAAGACCTACATGTTAAGTACCAAATAGTCGAATTCTTACTAGCTAAGCGATTAAATAACGATGTATGATAGAAGTAAAATAAAAATGAATAGACGAAAACTAACGTCAGAAATCGGAGAGAGAAAACTAGGAGAAAGGTTTCATCACTTTTTAATTTTCATGACTAGATATAATAAAGTTTTTATTAGCTATTAAAATTATGATAAATAAAATTTTAATTAAAGAAGAAATTGTCTCCTCTCGGATGTCCAATTTAGACAGAACACCTTCACTCTCGTGATTTGCTGCTTAGTATTAAATAAAAGTAATCTAGACAAAGAAAATTAAAATCACTCGCGTGGTTTACCTCTCAAAGTGTACTTCTCAAGTAAAATTAAATACTCTAACAATCACTCTAGTATCTTAATTTTATAGGTTTTACCTAAGGGGCTCTAACAATCAAAATCACATATTGGTCCATATTATCATGTCTTAAACAATGAAATCAATACTCACATGTAAATAAGCATCATAAATTAGGGTTCTAGGACTTAGCTACTCTCGTAGTCTAGGTTTCTAGATATAATGAAAGGGTTCCAGGTTTGTAAATCACCTCTCGGTCCATATTACAAATCCTAAAACATGCAAATAATAATTTCAATGCAAATAAATCAAAAAAGGCAAAATTATCAGTCAAAGAATAACTAATAGATTAAAAATCATCTAGTCATTACAGAATTAAAAAAAAATAGAATTACTCCCTAAGTCCCAAAGAAAATATTACGCTACCATGGGGTGTGAAAATTTTCACAGCCCTATGATTTTTTCGGACTTCTATAATATTGCTACAGTGTTCCACGATTTTCGTCCAGATTGAGATTTTGTTTCGCTGATTTCTCCTCCAATCGAACTCCTTTTTATTTGAAATTTCTGATGTATCGTCTCCTCCTATGGGTGAAGCTCTCCTAAAAATTTCGCCACCAGAGGTGCCTCTACGCCTCTCGGTGAGAGGCCGAGCCCTAGCAGCGCCTCTCTCTATTTCTCCCTCGATTCTTGATGAAATTAGATGATTTTGTGCTGGAAATCCTCTTCTCTACTTATAGAATGATTATGCAATTTTAGATTTTTCGATTAGGGCTCTGATTTGTCTAATTTTGCTTCAGAAAAATCAAACTTTGGAGGCGGCGGAAGACTTGTGCAACGATTATAATCACGGCCGTGATTATTATCACGGCAGTGCCGTAATATGTTTTGTGTATTTTCCTAGAATAATTACAGCCATGATAATTATTATGGTAGTGCTGTAATTTTCTCTATGTAAAACTTCCAAGAAATCACAGTCGAGAAAATAATCACAGTAATGCTGTGATTCTTTCTGTAAACTTCAAATTTATTCCAATAAAGTCATGGACGTAATATTGCCATAAACTCTAATTTGCTTGAAAATTGACGGGCAGCTTCGTCTCGACATCGGGAACTCATTCATGCACTTGGATGCTTCAAAATCCATCATATTTTGATCGTTTTCCCCTGAAATATGTTAAAAACGAGAAGTGGTGTAGATTCCAAAATAATTGACCAAATAAATTGAAAAACAAGCAAAAGAGCATAAATAAAAATAATATACAATCAATATAAAATTTACTATGAATTTTTGAGTTATCACCCTTTCACCTATCTTGGTGAATGATGCTTTTGTCAACTTGCCGAATAAATATGGCTCACATGTATGATACTCCTCCATAGAGGATGATCCCAATAACCCATTTGCATGGAGTTATTATATGTAACTCTTGTTTATATAGCCAAATCGACAGTGCCAGTGGTAAGTATCATTTATTCTACTAGATTTTATTGTTTTATTATTTATATTACACACTGAACTATTCATATCTAATATGTATAACCTATTGGTCAAAATACCATAACAATAAAACATACAAACCTTTCAAAATAAACACATATTATCCTTTATTTCAAAGCTAAATCCCATCCTAGCCAATGTTGGGATGGATACAATATTTTTAGTCACACTAGGTACAAAATATTAAAGGGATAGATCCAGTTGAAGTCCAGATAGTAAAGGGATTGTATATGCACTAATAGCAACATTAGCCACAGGTGCTCCATTACCAACATGCAGATCGATCTCTTTAGATATAACAATCCTACTTATTTTAACCCCTACACATTTATACAAGTATGAGTTTCACATGCAATATCTAATACCCATGAAATAGAAGTACATATAATGACCTTGGTAGCATACATACTTAATCTGGAAGCAAAAGCCCAGCCTCCCTTTAGTTATTCTAGAAAGTCCTATAGTCCTTCATTTTGTGGTCCACCATACCACAAGGTGAGCACCTCTTCTTCTTTGCCTTCTTTAGCCACTTTTTGAGTGCCTTGAGGTAAGTCATTGGTTTCCCTATCCTTCTAATCATAAGGACTAAGCAAACCTTAGGTTTTTCCTCAATAGGCCCCTCACATGATGATATTAATTTTTTAACTCTTGGTACTTGTTCCTTAAAGAGATCCTTGAGGCTTTTGATTATCTCATAAGCCTCCATCTCTTTATACTATTTTTGCAGTTCAGAACACACAGAACACAACATAAGATATGAGATATCAAAGACATCATTATGATGCTTCATATAAGCATCCCACTCCCACTGAGTGACCCAAGCTAAATATGGTTCAAAATGTGGTCACTCAAGGACATACAGCTTGTCCTTGGACCTCTTATCTAGTAGATTTTTATACTAGATTTTGAAGTTGGTACCATCCAACTTGTCCTTCTGACGCAAAACAGAAGTTTGAGAAGAGTTGGAGAAGAGAAAAGAAGAGAAAGAAGAAGAGAAGAAGAAGTGAAACCCTTAGCTTAGCAAGCTAAGGGGGAAGAGGAGAACTACATCCCCTAAACCTAACCTCCCAAGGAGGAAGACAACACCACGAAGGTTCCAAAAATATACTTAACTTCACTTATCAAAACATGAGAATTACATTAGTCTTATAGCCTTTTCACCCTCAACGTTAACAATAAGCACTCAATGGATCTATCGGCTGCCAACTCTTCCTTTCAAATGGGTGATGAGGATTAATTAGACTCTTGAGCTCCTCTTGCTTGCGAACGAAGCAATCTCAGCTTTGATTTGTAAGCGCATGTAAGGAGGGGCTGCAGCTGATTGGTTCATGGAGCAGGCACATGCAGCCGATTTCCTTGCGTGGGCTTAGGATTTGTTTGCACGCATGCTGGAGCTGGAGTGGCGTGGTTGTAGGCAATCAATGTGAAGAGATGCGATGTTCCAGCTTTTCTATTGGATATGGCGGCGGCTACTTACTAGATGTGGTAGCCGGAGATGCTGGTTGAGAATCTGGGAAGATAAAGCATTGAAGCTGCATGTTGTTAGGCTGGGTTCTGGTTGGTTGGAGTGGATGCGCCACTTGACTAGCATGTATGAAGAGGTGCCTGGTCGTCTACAGGTTGGCTTCCATGTTGACTTGCGCATGCCGGATGTGGTTTGGCTGAATGTTGATTGGAATTCCATGTTGACTGGTTGGGGTGTTGACATGTTGATTTTGATTTTACCCTTGGCGCTTGACCTTGATGTTGGCATGGCTGATCATCTTTGACTTGGCTAATCCTAATTAAACAAGAAAATGCAAACCTAAAGTAATTGCAACCTAATACATTAACTAGGAATTTAAATTGCTTTATAAGGAAATAAAATCTAAACTAATCCTATTAAGGTGAAATTAAGTTCTTAAGATGTTCCTACATCAGATTTCCCCTCTTTGAAAATTTTCACCTCCTAGTGAAACAAATTGAACCTGTAGGTCAAAATAGTGCCAAAAATAGTCATCATTTTTTTTTGTTCTCAGATTTTTTTTTTCTCTAGAAGATTTTTTTTTCTTTTTCGATTTTTCTCAGTTTTTTTTTTGAAACGGAAAACACTCAGCACTAGTCCCACGTGTGACGCTCTGTTTCCGCGCGTCGTGCATGTGTGAAGTGAGTGCGTGTGTTCAGCGGCAATGGGTGGCGACTGATCTGCAGTGTTCGTCGGCGGTGGGCGTGGAAGCAGCAGGCGGAGGATGGAGTCGGCGAGGGGCGGTATGCTGTGGCGGCGAAGGGAATCGGAGATGACGACCCAGCAAAAAAAAAATAGAGCATGTTGAGGCAGAAACAGGGGATGTTGAAGCGGAGCAGGGTGCCGCCATAATTTGCTGATTCCGGCGATCGAACGGTCCGATGAACAGACACTTCTGGCCACGGGATCGACTGCTAGAGGAGATGGCGTGGACATAGTTGGAGGTCGATTGGCCGACGGGATCAGGAGTTCTTTGCTTCACTGAATGATGCTGCTTAGAAGATGCCTTGTGGAGATGAACTTCGGCAGTGGACTGGGAAGGTGGGTGGCAGTGGTGTCGCTGGTGGGATTAAGCGTAGCTTGTTGCTTGTTGGTGAGATGATGACAGGAACACAAGGTGGCAGGGGAAGTAATCCTTCATTGCTGAGCCGTGGGTTCTGAAAAGAACGAGGTGGCCACAGCTCGGGAGAAGATGGAGCGGGTCAAGGTCGGTTGAAAGCCAGCAAGGTGGAGACGTGAATGTTGGCAAGCTTGTTGTAGGGAGGAGGTGGGCTGGAGAGGTGGATGGCACTAGAGATGATTGGGAGCCTTGTGTCGTCCATGGGTTCTGAAAAGAACTAAGCAGATGACCAGATTGACACCCGTGCAGAAGGCCAGCTTCACTGTCGGAGAAGGGGTGAATGCTGGTGAGATGGTTGGGCGCCGATGGAGGTGCCGCTAATGAAATTGGGGCAGCTCGTTACTCGTGCGTGAGATGGCCGGTGATGGAAGTAGTCCTTCGTTGCTAAGTCGTGGGTTCTGAAAAGAACCAGGTGACATAGCTCGGGAGATGAGTAGCGGATGAAAACTGCAAGCGAGGTGGAGAGAGGGACGTCGGCTGGTGGATTGGAGAGGTGTTCGCTATAGCACCTAACGGAGAGCTTGGAGCTTGTTGAGCGGCGTGTGATGGCTTGGTGAGGATAGGGACATGAAGAACTTCCCCTTCATCGCTGACCGTGGGTTTTGAAAAGAACCAGGCGACCAACTCCGGTGGATGGCGGTGCAAGCACGGTGATGATGAACGGTGGGCAATGGATCGGTGTGAGAAGACAAGAGTTTCTCATGGTTCCCTCTGATGCCACTGATGCAGAACGGAAGTTTGAGAAGAGTTGGAGAAGAGAAGAGAAGAGAAAGAAGAAGAGAAGAAGAAGAGAAACCCTTAGCTTAGCAAGCTAAGGGGGAAGAGGAGAACTACATCCCCTAAACCTAACCTCCCAAGGAGGAAGACAACACCACGAAGGTTCCAAAAATATACTTAACTTCACTTATCAAAACATGAGAATTACATTAGTATTATAGCCTTTTCACCCTCAACGTTAACAATAAGCACTCAATGGATCTATCAGCTGCCAACTCTTCCTTTCAAATGGGTGATGAGGATGAATTAGACTCTTGAGCTCCTCTTGCTTGCGAACGAAGCAATCTCAGCTTTGATTTGTAATCGCATGTAAGGAGGGGCTGCAGCTGATTGGTTAATGTTGCAGGCACATGCAGCCGATTTCCTTGCGTGGGCTTAGGATTTGTTTGTGCGCATGTTGGAGCTGGAGTGGCATGGCTGCAGGCAATCAATGTGAAGAGATGCGATGTTCTAGCTTTTCTATTGGATATGGCGGCGGCTGCTTGCTGGATGTGGTAGCCGGAGATGCTGGTTGAGAAGCTGGGAAGATAAAGCATTGAAGCTGCATGTTGTTAGGCTGTGTTCTGGTTGGTTAGAGTGGATGCGCCACTTGACTAGCTTGTATGAAGAGGTGCCTGGTCGTCTACAGGTTGGCTTCCATGTTGACTTGCGCATGCTGGATGTGGTTTGGCTGAATGTTGATTGGAATTCCATGTTGACTGGTTGGGGTGTTGACATGTTGATTTTGATTTTACCCTTGGCGCTTGACCATGATGTTGGCATGGCTGATCATCTTTGACTTGGCTAATCCTAATTAAACAAGAAAATGCAAACCTAAAGTAATTGCAACCTAATACATTAACTAGGAATTTAAAATGCTTTAGAAGGAAATAAAATCTAAACTAATCCTATTAAGGTGAAATTAAGTTCTTAAGATGTTCCTACATCACCTTCAAAAGGACAAATCGCAAAGCAAATGCATGTGTTTGAAAAAGTTGTTATGAATCTACAATAGTAAAAAAGTAAAGTAAGAAATCATTTAATAATGACTTTCATTAAATTATTCGCCCTCTATTTTAATTAAATTGAAGACCCCAAATCTCAATTTGTAGATTCCTAGATTTTCTAGTGAGAATATGATCTGAAATCCACATGGGGTTCAGTATCCCATGAGGGTGGTATGTACTGCATGGAGGAGCCTATGCTTCCTTTGGTTAGCTCACCGGCCAATTCCACCTAGTGGAACTCCTCTTAGTCAAAACTATCTAGGCACCTTGTGTCCATGTTGTAGTCCGCAAGTGCACAGATACTCGAAGTAATAACGAAAGATATCGAACCACAGAGACCCCGTTGTCAAGTACCGAATAATTGAGTTCTTACTATCTAGGCAATCGAAACTATGCAAGTGAAAAGCGAACGAAAATATCAAAGAGAGACATTGGGATTAGGGTTTCATTCTCTTTAATTTCTATGACTAGATTTGAATAATGATTCGTCGGTTTAATTTCATCATGATAAAGATATAATTTACTTCATAAAAGGATCATCTCACTCTCATGCAGACAATCATACAGGGACTGATTTTTACTTTCATGCAAAATCTATCCCAAGCTGAAAATAAGTAAATCATCAAACAAAGAACTCAAGGATCACTTTCGTGTATCCGAATCCTAAGTTAATTATCTCAAGTGGAATCTCAAGGATCACTTTCGTGCATCCGAGTCTCAACACAAGTTCTACTTATGGTTCTCCAACGTTCCGATCCTCACTTTCCCACAAGATCTCCACGTTTGATAAATTAACTCAATCCCAGATTCATATTATCATCATGGCAATTATTCTTCTAAAATTAAGAAACAAGAACTAACCTAATTTCTTACAGTAAGTTCCTTGCATTCAATTCTAAGGTTTCAATTCTCAAGCAAGTCACCTTTCAGTCCTTATTGCGAAAACTCTAAAACATGAATAATAACATGAATCCATGGAGAATCAAAGTGCAATTATATCATAAGTAGAATTATCATGCTAAAATTATACGTGACGAATTAATGAAAAAGTTATCTAGTCATTAAGAAGTCAAAGGGAATTACTCCTCCATGTCCCATAAAAGGTTTAAGCTAGCATGGATGAAAGATTACAATAATCCATACTATCAAAGTGTAAGAAATCAAAGAAAAAAGGGAAAAACAAATAAACACACGGTTGTAATGGAAATTACAGCCGTGTGGTTATTTGAACAATGCCAGCGTCGTGTTTTTGTGGATTTCTCCTCCGATCGAGATCCTTTCACTCTGAAACTTCTAGGGTATGTTCTCCTACTCTAGGCGAAGCTTCCCTTCAAATTTCATGGCTGGAGATGCGTTGTACGCTTCCCAGCGGCGAAAGCTAGTGCGGGGCGGCCTGAAACTCGATTTCTCCATTGTTAGTGGATGAAAATTATGGTTTTTGGTGTCTCCTTCTTCATCTCATCGAAAGCTCTCATTTTGCTTCTTACAGCTTTGATTTATATGGCCTCGATCGTTTGCAATCGATTGCGCAAAAATTGGACTTCAAGGTTGACCGGGAAAATCGCGTCCAGGGTTAGAATTATGGTCGTGTTTTTTGTTACGGCACTGCCATAATTTCAGTCGAGTTCTCTGATTGAAACTATCTGGCAATTACGGTAACGTAGAATATGTTACGGCAATGCCGTAATTTCAGCAAAAATTTCTGGTCGGAAAGCACTCCAAATTACGGCCCGTGAAAATATTTACAATAGTGCCATAATTTCCAAAAATCTTTATGGATGAAAAATTCTCAAATTAGGGCAGTGCTACAATATTACGGTAGCCAGTGAAAATACGGTACTGTAATATAGATTACGGCCCTGCCGTAATTTGGTCTGAAGCTTCAATCTTCACGAAATTTGACATGTAATCTCCTCTTGATGGTGCGAATTCATCCATACATCTAGAATTGCTTGAAAACGCCTGAAAATCGTGCATTTATACCTGAAAATCATCAAAAACCAAAAAGAGTATAGACTCTGCAATGTTTGATAAAAAAGGCATAAAAATAAGCAAAGGTTCATGAATTTGACACAAAAAGATATATGAAATGGCACAAAATTTACTATAAATTTTGGTGTCATCAAACACATAAGGCTCAAATTTTGCTTGTCCTCAAGCAAAAATAAAAAAAAAATCGATCATAGGCATAGATTTTCTACTAAAGAATAAATTTCTAAAATACAATCACTAATGAAAAATCCCACCAATTGATTTATAAAATTTCAAATAGGCATATCATCTTTTGAATTCAATCCTCAAGATGCACAATTTAATCAAAATAAAACTTTGCAACTTGTATAAAAATTAGAATCTCAGTCTCATGAATTCACCTAAGTTTCAGTTCAAATCTATCACACCTTTGTTTACAGAAATAAGATATCCAGAGTCTTTTTACACTCAAAATTTTCTTTTTTTATTTTTCTTTTTATTATTTTTGTGTTTTTGATGGTAAGTACCCACATAGATACACACTTTTTATTTGGGACTTCAACTCTTGTCTTAGGTACCACTATCAATTTTACACAGTGCCAAGTAGAGGAGTCATTTTCTTTTTCTTTCTCTCTAATTTTTTTCTTTTCAGACTTTAACCCATTTCCTTTGGTACCACTGACAATTTTGCACAGTGCCAAGTTGGGGAGTCTCTCACTATTTTTTGATTCTAGATTCTCTCTTCCTAACAAATAGCAAGATAGACTAAACATCAAATAGACTAATCAATTAACATCAATTCAAATTACACTCATATGCTAATTTTATTTAACAAGTAGTTTCACTTTTAAATCAAATTCTTCAAACATTATATCCACCTAAAATTTCTTTCATCAATTAATGAAAATTTTCAAAAGTAGATATATATTAGAGAAATAAATTCGACATGATAGATCTAGTCCTAATTACAAGCATGAGTTCATTCACCATTAATTGAATTAAGCAATCACCAATAATATTTTCAAACATATAGACTAGGCCACAAAGTCAACACATCAACCAAAAATATACTCATCAATTATGAAAGTAACACAATGTTATATCATCAAGCATGCACCTGCAAAGGTGCTCAAAGTATTAAAAATATCATAATACAACCAAATTGAAATAACCAGCAATATCAAACTATGGTAATACAACCCCATCTAATAGAAATCAATGCCATCATCATACAACCATATCGAATAGGAATATAAGAGTGTAAAGCAGAGTAGCAATAGCGGGCACAACAAGTATGTAGAGTTATGCCTCCTATAAACAAATGAAATATCAGTAATATAAAGAAAATAGAATGCATAGAAATCAGGGAAAAGGGATACTCATAAAACTCTACTCATAATCTGATCTAATCTCCTCGGTGTCCTCCTCTGCTGCATCCATAGCATCAAAGGGCTGCTCTCTCTGGTGCCCTCCATAGTCTCCACCTCTCCTAGGATCCTGGAAGTCAAAACGCTAATACAAGAAATTCCCCATCTCCTCCATATAGGTGCTCAAATCCTCCACATCCTAGTGAAGGTGATGCATGTTGGGGTATGCCCTTAAGGCTAATGTTTGAGGCCTTGGGATTGTAACAGTATCATGTATAAACTCTTATGTTTATAAAGGCAATGGTTATTATTCAGGTTGTTA
>JANTFE010018065.1:35159-49929 GCA_027562315.1 Costus pulverulentus
TTGGAAATGTATTTCCTTGAAAATGGCAAGTGGGAGGAAATTGTGACTTGGATTCAGTCCAAGGTTAGCCACCTAGCACAGATGGTCAAAGATGAAATCTGAGCCTCGCATATAGGTTGTGGGGCAACCTAGGCTCAGAAAGTGTGGGAAAAAGGCTGAATCGATTCATGTGTGTCAGTGTTATGGGTAACTCCTAACTTGGACAAAAAATCTTCACCTTGTAGTACCTAAGTTCAGTGGGAGATTGATGACATCTCTGGTCTTGTATATTGGGGGTATACAGATCATCAAAGACTATATCCCGATCCTTCACTTGGTGAAGAGATGATTGGGAAATGTCTTGTGATGAATGACTTAATGGACATCACCTATGGGGTAGGTGTGTGAGTTTTTGGATAAGTCCAAGAAACTCCAAGTGCCAAGTCAGATAACATACATCAATGATGGTATGTTATAGACCAGATGTGGTTTATGCAGAGAGCATAACCAAATGATACTAGGTCCAATCTAGGTGCATGGCACTGGATAAAGAATGAAGAACACACTTAGGTTCTATATAGAACTAAGGGGTGGTTCTTGGTCAGTAATGACAGGAAAAGCTCAGTGGATTCACTTGGGAGCTTGTTCCAGTCAAACTAGTGACAGTCTAGCTGTTCCTGTAGTGGTGCTAAAATCTTTGGGAGCTTCAGAGCAGACTAATTGAAAGCAGAGTATGCAAATGCTTTTCGGAAGTAGTGGGAGTTCTTTGATGAACTTCGCAGGCATACTCAGATGCTTGTACCTTGTCTTGGGGACAGAGGTACTTAAGATATAGCAGATATGAACCCTAATACAATCATGGTAGGCCCATAGATCGATGCTCTAGCGCAGCAGGAGCGTGGCAGGTCGTGCTTAGGACATGGTGTTGAGGTCGCTCAATGCAGGGTCCTAGTGCAAGTGGGAGATTGTTAGTGTATATGCCCTAGGACCACAGGATGGTCCATTGGGATATGTGTATCACATCTAGTTGATAGATGAGTTATCCTGGCATTGTCGTTGTCATGCAAGTTTGTACATCTGCGCATATGTACATTTGCATATACAATGTCCCTAAGAGATAGATTTTATCTCGTCTTTGTGTTTATCCCTGGTCGAGAATCATGGTGGATATGGGACAGCTATGATTTGCTTGAGACTAGTATATGCGCTGGTTGAGCACGGGTTGCTAACGCAGGCATATAGGTATATCAAGGGAGATATACTGGATTAACCCGCCGTGAAGATTCATCTCAGTGTCACGAGATAAATATCACAGTGACAGAGTTGTGCTTCTCCTAGAATTGGGGGCATTGGTATCTCTATATAGTGATTGATATACTTTGATGCAACCTAACACTTCGCCGTAAAAGGGAAGTCATAACGGTTTGTCATTGGTTATTTCATAAGCCGTATGAGAGATTCAATGTGCCAATAGAGGATTCGCCCCTTACTTACGGGGAAGATTGATTGACCATGGCGCCCCTATATGGATGACTGAAAGTGTATGGCCATATCTAGGTGAAAATCTAATTTAGTCACGCCATATTATTGGGATTAACAAGTGTGACACACTTGCCCAATCTGGACATCAGTTGGCAAAAGGACAAAGCTGCACTTGTACTTTATCGCAATTTTAGGGGATGTCGATGTTGACACCATTCTGATGACTTGGGTAGCAATGATGTACTGCTAGGTGCCACTCATTGCTTGTGATGATTTAGTCATCACTGCCAATGATTTAGTCACTCATTGCTAGGTGCCACTCATTGCTTGTGATGATTTAGTCATCACTGCCAACGTCTGAAGAACCTACAGGGTCGCACACCTTGACACTCGAGTTCTCATACTAATCGTTTAGCCTCTGATCGAATCATTGTGTGATTCGGATCTTTTTAGGGAACAGATGCTTTGAGACTTTTATGGAGGAAATGATATTTTATTTTAGTTCATTATTGACCACTAGTGGACTCTAGTGGACCACGTTTGACCTCTGTTGACCTGTGTTGTCAAAATGAGTCAAACAAGGGTCTACGTGCAAGTTTGGGCTTGACACTTTAGTTACATGAATAAAATAAAATTATTAATTGCCATGAGAATTTTTCTCTTAGCTAAATAATAAGCTTGGGCGCAATTTATAATTAATTGCATCTGCGGGGATTCGAACCCATGACACTTAATTGTGAATAGGCACCTATGCTCATTATCCCACATGGGAATGATCTCCAGTGTGCGTCTGGCTCTGCTATTATAAATAGAGAGGCCCACCTGGGAGATGTTTTGTACCAAACTCTTCTCTTGTCTCTAGTTGTTGCCTCCCCTCTGCTCCTTGGTGTGAGGGTCTAGGAGGTGACAACAAATAAAAGATTATCGGCATCAAACGTTGGGATAAGTGGCAGTGCTACCCACTCCTTATCGCCAACACCCCTTCTTCTCCTTGGCGTTGGCACAAGTTGAGAAGGCTAGAGGCGTGGATCTCATCTTCCAGGCTAGCACCTAGCGCGGAGATTGGAGAGGACTCGAGGAGTCCGTGTGTCCGCAATTGTAGAGGACGGGCACTTGCGCGTCTTCATCATCGACCACTCCTAAAAGTTTCTTGATATGGTACTGCCCTCTTCACATCCTTTGTATTCTTTGTAAGATGGTCCTTATTGTTGAATTAGGAATCTCATTTCGGGCTCGCTTTTGCTGTTTTCGTTTTCATTTAGCCCGGGGATTCCCAACAAGTATGTGGGCTGATTAGGCACTAGGTGCTAATGCAAACATATGGGCATATCAGTAGTGGATATACTGGACCGACCTGCTGTGACGCTATGACTTGGTGTCATGAGTTATCCTCACAAGTGACAGGAGATGCATTGATCCCTTGACTTGAGGTCATTGGCCATTCTATATGGTTAGGGACATGCTTTGATGCAACCTAACACCTCGCCATAGTTGAGAGGTTATAACGGTCGTCATTGAGCATGTCACGACCCATATGAGAAGGTCAATGGACAGATAGAGGATTTGCCCTTTCCTGAGGGAAGCTTGATATCCATGGAGCTCCTCTATGGTTCTATGACTGAAAGTGTATGACCATACTCAGGTGACAACCTGATTTAGTCATGACCATGTGATTGGGTGAAAACAAGTGATGACACACTTGTCCAATTGGATATCAGTTTGGCAAAGGGACTATAGTGTATCTATACCTAGTTGCAATGATGGGGATGTCGATGATAAGGATGTCAATGACCATGTGATTGGGTGAAAACAAGTGATGACTTGGGTAGCAGCGATGCACTGCTAGGGGCCACTCTCTGCTTGTGGTGACCTTAGGTCACCACTGCTAATGTAAGAGGAACTTATAGGGTCGCACACCTTTATACTCGAGTTCTCGTATTGATCGGGAAGCATTTTGATCGAGTTATTGGATAACTCGGATCTATTTGGGAGATTTCATCAGCACCAATAGGCCTGATGAGAAGGAAGAGAGTTATTGGAGCCAAACTTCATTTTTGGTAGGTTGACCCAAAATTGACTAAGATTGGTCACATTTGGATTAGGGTTGCATTGGATTGGATTCAATTACTTAATCAACCCTTGTAATGAAGTTTGGGCTAGCTCATTCCCAATAAGGCCCAATAACTAGTTATCAAGAAGAGGGAATTGGCTAAAAGGGTATAATGGGGAGAAGTCTCCTCCCATTGGCGCATAAGGGCATAATGGGGAGGGGTGGGCCCCCTTTGGAAGGAATAGGCGCCTCCCCCTTTATGCTTGGATGGAAACCTTGCATCTATGGCAAGGCTTGATGAATCTAAGGCATGATATACTACTTTGGTAAGTCTTGGGCCATTCCAAGGGGTTTATGGAAATCTCTTGGAGAGTTTCTAAAACCTAAACCCTAATTGCTCCAAACCCTAACCCCAGACGCATCTTTTATGTTATTTGCGCCCACACCCTTAATGTTGCCGCCCCTCTCTTGCCTCTCTATATATTACATGTAATATGCGAGAGCAAGCATAGAGAATTAATAGAATTGGCGTGCGCAAGGATTAAGAGGGAAGGGAAACATCAAGTGGCGCAAGTCTTCTTCCTTCTTCTAGCCGTAAGCTTTCTTCTTCATCTCCTATTGGAGTGAGTGAGGGAAGATCTTGGCGGCAACCTCTCTCTCCCATCTCCATCATTGGCACACCATCCTTGGGGGTGGCGCAAGCATAAGAGAAGGAGCACATATTGGATCATCTTCCTAAGGCTAGCACCAGACGCAGAAGAAGAGAGCTCGAGGCATCTGTGTGTGCGAGACTGTAGAGGGTGCACTCTTGGGCCCCTACCTCGACATCGGCCTCATCTAGCTCCAAAGGTATTTACTATCTCATCGTGTCGACCCCCTCGCAAGACGATCTTCACTGGGTTTTTGGGACCAGCCTGTTTTGGGAATATTATTCCGCTGTGCATATAATGTAACCTCTATGAAAAATTATAAAATATCCCCGGGGTTTCCCAATAGTGGTATCAAAGCGACTTGCGAGCCTCGAACGATGTACTTTCATGCTTTTCCATGCGCACATGCCATGTTTCAATTTTCGCAAATTGCATGTTCATATGGCGCATGATTTTTCTAAATAGGAAAAACTATAGTTTCTTGTTCCTATCATCTTTTCAATCTCTTTTGAAATTTTGGGTTATTTTTCTTGATTTATTTAAGATCAAAGGCGCACATAATTTTGTCATGTAGGACAGGCATTGTGTCTTCGGATTGGCCGGGTCTTTTGATCTGACAAAATTGCCAGCTGATAGGATCTATGAAATCGTCATGGAATTTAATCGCAATTAACCAAAAGATTTGTGATAAGAAGATGAGGAAAAGAAGCTTGTTTTATAAGAAACTAAAATTTTAAATTTTGAGTATTTCATGAGCATGTAGAATTGCATGCGTAAATGCCTTGTTTGTGCATGATGTTGTGGTCATGAGTCAAGCCCCTTAGCATGCTTGTGTTGTATCCTTGTGAGGCCTGCGAGCCACTTTTCTTTTTGCTTTTAACTAAGAAGAAGATTAGGGTGGCGCATCTACTTGGAGCATGGCGCATGCATGAAGCTTGCACACCTTTCATGGTGGTGCAACAAGCTTCATCAAAGGTAGCGCATCCTTGCATGGGGGCGCAAGTATGGGTTTGACCGAGCCTTGTGCTTGTGAGCTATCCCTCTTGTGGCTAGCAAGGTGGCGCATCTTCCTTGGAGGAAGATCCATGGCATTGGCCGAACCCACGAATGCTTCTAGGGTTTCCCTAAAAGTACCTCTAGGGATTGAAAGCTAAACCATGGAAAGGAGGACCTTGGAGCCAACCTTGAAGATCAAGCTAGAGGTCGGCTAGGGTAGGTCTAGTTTTTGGGGCTTGAGTCCTA
Organism: Costus pulverulentus; assembly: GCA_027562315.1. Classification (NCBI taxonomy): domain Eukaryota; kingdom Viridiplantae; phylum Streptophyta; class Magnoliopsida; order Zingiberales; family Costaceae; genus Costus; species Costus pulverulentus. Next base: position 40,563 of record JANTFE010018065.1, read on the forward strand.
GGTCAAGAGTTGAACCCCTTTTTGGCATGGGTTGGTTCAATGTCTTGAATGGGTTATGATCACATCATCCTTTTATTGCTTTCTTTACAAAAGCTAAAGCATGCCTGTGATGTTTCATCGTTATGTTATCACTATAGGATTGCATGCCTGTAATGTTAGACATAAGATAAAACTGAAATGATGAGACCTCAAAAACCCTCAATCTAAATATCAAGTCTAGTAGCCTTCTAACGCATAGCCCTCACCAAGCAATCAATCAGTGGAGTTGTGAACTGTTTCCCACCCTGGTGGGACACACCCCTTTATCTTTAGAAGGTGTGTGGTGGCAATGGTTTCCCCAGTCTAGTTTTACCCTGGATGTGCCTTCGCAAGGAAACTCGTTGGCCCTGGGCATAACTATTAGGAATGGACTTGACTAGTGACACGTCCCACAAGTGCACGGTTATGTCGAAGTAATATAAAAGATATCGAAACCACAGGGAACAAGGCTGAGTACCAGAAAATCCAAGTTTTAATAGCTAGGCTAATCGAAATGTGATTTTGAAAAATTAAATAATCAAAAATAAGAAAATCAAGCTATGATGATAGAGAGTAAATATAGAGAGATATCAGGGCTACGGTTTCCACCACGATGGCAATCCTAATCGTGCTTAAAATTATCAGTTATCCGGATTATTGATTTTGCACAAGGAATCTATCCCTAGGGTACAAGGTGCCCTCTCTCGAGTGTACACCCCGGTGTTCAACTAAGACGATCTCCTACTCTTGCAGTGCATCGTTTTAGACAAACCTAATGAGTTCTATGACAGATTATGAAACCCTCGAGCGAAGACCAAGTACTCTCGTGTCGAGGTTTCGCAAGTTTTACTAAGAGAATCCACCCTTACAATCCTCCTCTCGGTATGAATCGTAACGACTTAAACATGAAAATACTTGGCCAAGGTAAAATCATGATATATGCATATCAAAGTAAAATATGCTCACAATACAATCCAAATAATAGAATTAAAATATAGTTTGCAATCAAAATCGTCAACGGGCTTCAACTGAGCCCCGAAATAGGGTTTACGCTACAATCGTCATTGAAACGTTCAAAATCTCTCTTTTTGATGGAAAGAAAACTACAAAGACATGAATCTAAAGGGAAGGAGAGGATAAACCAAAAATATCCTGAAGAAATCGTGATGATCTGACGTCTCGATCTCCAAAAATCACCGTCAAAACTCGTCTTCGCCGTGTTCTTCTGCCCTCTGCCACTTCATTGCCTGTTTTCTCAATGATTAGGGCATAAAAATTAGGGCTTTTATATTCTCTGAATTCTCCTTCGAATCAGATTTCCATAGAGTCCTTACTTGCAAAATTTGGATGCCAAACAAGTTGGAAATCACTGAAAATCCGAGTGAAGGTTGGACTCACGTCGCTTGGGTTGAAATCACGGGTGAATCACACCGTGTTCATCAGGCCATGATTCGCTTTGAGAAGTTTCAGCCGAAAGGAATACGGGTGAACCCCGCTAGGTTCACCTAGCCGTGAAATGCACTACTCGGTACGCATCAGAGAGAAGCACGGGTGAACCCAGCCGGGTTCACCTGGCCGTGCTTTTCTTTGTGAAGAGTGCTGCAGTGGTTTGAAAATGCTGCTGAACCCCGTGGGGTTCACTTGGCCGTATTTTTCATACCAACTCAGATTAAGCTCAAATTTTACGTGAAGCTTCGTCTTTGTATAAGATATAACCCTATGGTCTTAGAATCTTCGAAAAATGTCAAAATAGGGCGATTTTACCTGAAATTCAACAAAATCAAGAAAAAGTGAAGTTTCTGAAGCTTTTAAGCAAATAAGCCTTTAAAGAGTTTGAAAGTATCAAAATAAGCCTAGATTTATCATGAAATAACAAGGAAAATTACTACTAAAATGCAAGGCCTCAACTAGATTTTCATATGTGCTAGGCACATGATGAAACTCTACAGGCATCGTTGAGAGGTTAGGGTTTCATGCTGTATCCAGCCCTCGCTGGACATGAAATGCCTAGACTATCTCAATAAGGAGAGTTGCCAAACACAATCGACCGGCGTGCCCACCATAAAAAGCATGGGTCACTTTGTGCATCTCATCCCACCCTCATGGGATGTGAAGCCCTATGTGGAATAAGGATCCCATCTCACTAGGAAATCCCAAATTTCCCAATTGACTTTATGGGTTATCAATTCGATTAAAATAGTGGGAGCTATAATCATTTAAAACAAGTCCAGTTTAAATGATTTGAAGTAGTACTAATCTGTTGTTTCTTGGTGGTTGTAGTACAATGGCTACGAACTCTAGCGGATTAACACTGCGATCCCTTCTCGATAACGATAAGTTGGATAGATCCAACTTTATGGACTGGCATCGGAACTTGAGGATAGCCCTCAAGCTCGAGAAGAAGCTGTATGTCCGTGAACAGTCTCTTCCTATGGCTCCTACGCAGAATGCCCGGAGGGCAGACAGGGATGCTTTTAAAAAGCATCAGGATGACTCCTTAGAGATTCATGTCTCATGCTAGCCATTATGGCACATGAACTTCAGGTGCAATATGAGGAGCAGAACACTTTTTAGATGAGCTTCCATCTGAAATAGATGTTCGAGATTCAGGCTAGAACTGAGAGATATGACACTACCAAAGCAGTATTTCGGTGTAAGTTATCTGAGCGTGGACCAGTGAGACCCCACGTTCTCAAGCTGATTGGGAATGTGGATCATCTCAAGAGACTAGGACACACCATAGATAACGAGCGTGTTGTAGATCTTATTCTGCAGTCCCCGCCCCCTAGCTTCCGTCTATTTATCATATATTTTAATATGAACCAGATTGATTGCACAAGGGAGGAGCTACTGAATATGCTCCAAATAGCCAAGCGTGAGATGGGTAAGACCAAACCCAATTATGTTCTTTTAGTCCCTGTGACCAGGAAGATGAAGAAGAAGGGTAAGGCACGTGCTAGGGGCAGTGCCAAAGGCCCTACCAAGGCACTAAAGAAAAAGGCAAAGAAGTCAAAGGAACAGAGGAGCTTCCACTATGGCGAGCAGGGTCACTGGAGGAGGGACTGCAAGCAACTTTAGAATGAGGAGAAGAAAGGCTTGGCCTTAGCTTCTAGCTTAGGAATTTATGTTACTGAAGCAACCATTCTACTTCTATGTCATGGGTATTGGATACTGCATGTGGAGCTCATATTTGTACAAATATGTTGGGGCTCAATAAAAGTAGATCGGTGCGGCCTAGAGAGATTGGCCTAAGGGTTGGAAACGGGGCACAAGTTGTTGTTGCTGTTGTAGGAGTTTTGACTCTCTCCCTGCCTTCTAGACTTCAACTAGAACTAGATCATTGCTATTATGTACCTTCACTTACTAAAAAAATTGTATCCATTCCTTGCTTGGCAAAGAAAGGATTTAAGTTTGAAATAAAGGATAACTCTTGTTCTTTCTCATTTGCAAACATGTTTTATGGGATGGGTACTTTGTGCACTGGGTTATACGTCTTAGACATGGATAGTTTTATTTGTAACATAAATAACAAAAGGATCAAACTGAGTGGTTCTGTTGGTGCTTTCCTATGGCACTGTCGATTAGCCTATATAAACAAGAACTGCATCCAAAAACTCCATGCAAATGGGTTGTTAGATTCAAGTTCCTTGGAGGAATTTGATACATGTGAGCCTTGTTTATTAGGGAAGATGATAAAGGCGCCCTTCACCAAGATCGGTGAGAGGGTAGGAGATTTATTGAGTCTTATACACAGTGATGTGTGTGGACCATTCAATAAACAAGCCAGAGGAGGGCACATTTACTTCATCACATTTACTAATGACTTCAGTAGATATGGTTATGTCTATCTGATGAGACATAAGTCTGAATCCTTTGAGAAATTCAAGGAGTTCAAAAATGAAGTAGAGAACCAGCTTGGAATATCCATTAAAACTCTTCAATCAGATCGTGGTGGAGAGTACCTGAGCGGTGAGTTCTTTGACTATCTTAGAGAGTGTAGGATCCTATCCCAGCTCAATCCCCCTGGAACACTACAATGGAATGGTATGTTCGAGAGGAGAAATCGAACTTTGTTGGACATGGTTCGAACCATGATGAGTCATGCAACACTACCACCCTCATTTTGGGGTTTTGCACTTGAGATAGCTTCTCTTATACTGAATAATGTTCCATCTAAGAGTGTCTCCAAGATACTATACGAGGTATGGACTGGGAGATGCCCTAACCTCTCATTTATGAGGATCTGAGAATGTGAGACTTATGTCAAATGTCAAGATTCTAGAAAGCTAGAACCTAGATCTGATAAATGTGTGTTTGTGAGGTATCCTAAGGAAACTAAAGGTTACTACTTCTATCTTCCCACAGAGAATAAAGTTTTTGTTGCCCGGGATGTTGTCTTTCTAGAGAAAGAATTCCTCATGAGAGAAGTCAGTGGGAGGAAGTTTGACTTGGACGAGGTCCAAATGCAACAACAGGACACAGAGATGGAAGCTAAGCTACCTGCACCGGTTGCTAGGCAGCCTGAGGCTCAGACACAGGTCCCACATAGGTATGGGAGGATTCGTCGTGCACCTGAGAGGTTTGGGTCGCTGCCGACCCAACACGATGGAATCTTCATCATTGAGGATGAGGCCTAGACTAATGATGAGGCGGTCAGTGGACCGGACTCCGAGAGATGGCTTGAGGCCATGCGATCCGAAATGGATTCCATGTCAGCTAACCAAGTCTGGGATTTAGTTGAGCTGCCTGATGGGGTAAAACCCATAGGGTGTAAATGGGTCTTCAAAAGGAAGACTGACATAGATGGCAACATAGTTACCTATAAGGGTAAACTAGTGGCTAAAGGATTCAAACAAGTCCACAGGGTGGACTATGATGAAACCTTCTCGCATGTTGTCATGATCAAATCTATTCGGATTCTGCTTGCTATAGCTGCATATCATGATTATAAGATATGGCAGATGGATGTTGATACAATCCACAAGTGCACGGATTTATCAAAGTAATAAAATAAGATATCGTTCCTGAAGAAGAAGGAAAATCTAGCCCAAGGATCCCTTAGGTAAGTAGCTCTATCACACAAGGTAAGCGCGAGATAAAGAGATGGTTAAAAAGGAATGCACCTAGGGCCCCCTTAAGGGAAGGGGGCCGAACCCCTTTTTTTGTCTCCCATACAATGAGCTTTGGCACGGACGTCTTCAAGGGGGTTTCGTGGTCGTTCCCAACGCTGCTCAACTCTGATCCGAGAGATGATTTATTAAAGCCTGAACTCGGCAATGGAACAATAGCGTTGAGGATGGTGGATGAGGAGGCTGATCGGCAATGATGGAGCGTAGGGAATGATTGAAGGAATGAGAGCACGGGGAGCAAGCTCAACCCTCAAGAGGAGCAAGCTCAACCCTTACACAAACAATGCTAACACACAAGGTTTTCAGATTTTAGAATATTCAAGTCTAAGTGAAAAAGGTGTACATGCACAAGCTTAAAACCTAATTTCACAACGTTACATTCCTTAGTGACTCTTGGCATTCTTGGCTGAAGATCTCACTGGCAGAGAAGACTGTATGCTGAAGTTTGTGTGATGATTTCTTGGCGTAGGCTGTTGTGAAGTTTTGTGGCCGTTGGCTGAGGTGATTTGCTGATGGTTGGAGTTGACGTGTATTGCTTGTGTTGGCTGAGCTGAAAGGATGTCTTGAGTTAATGCGCAACTACTCCATAGTATGGAACTGGTTTTAGACTATGAGCTAGCTTCTGTTGGGTTTGATCAATCCACACCGAGATTGGGCTGAGCTGAGTTTGAGCTGGGTGTTGGCTATTTTGAGCTAGGGCTGACTTGAGCTGGGTGTTGGGCTGATGTTGATTAATCCATGCCAAGATCACAGTATCGTTGGGAGGCTAGGTGCTTGCATGTGCAATACATGTGTGCATAAGACCATGGCTAGAACAACCTATTACAACCATAAAAATTAAAAACAAGGACTTCAAAAATAAATCCGAGGCTACTCCTAATTACCAAACATTAAGAGCTGAAAGTAACATATTGTTTGTAGCACATTACAATGCAAGAAATAACAAAATTAACAAGTCTTAAACAAGTTCTCAAAATGTTAAGATGGATCAAATGTTCTTCCCATAACGAATTGGGGTCTTCTTAATTCTTGTTGATCTCCTTGGATGTGTCCCTACATCAGTTCCCAACGACGATCAGGTGGTCAAGTACCGATTACCCGGTCGATCTATATCTAGACGAATCAAATCATGATTTTTGTTTGGAAACTTCTAAGTACAAATTAAAAGAAACAAAAGTAGTGTTTTTGGTAAAAATCAATTCGGATAAAATCAGGATTTGGAGTTTCACCACGCTGATGATTATAAATTTAATAAAAATAAATCTTTGAACAGAAAATTAAAGCGTTGAAAGAGATTTTTCCTAAGGTTTACACATTCATACAAATCCATAAATCAATCAACAGGCTACTTCCAAAATCCCAAAATAAGGTTTACACTTTCATGTTCAAAGCAAACAGCATGTTCATCGATGAAAATTACATGAAAACCCTAGAAGATTACAGGAAATCGCTAGACAAGATACTAGAAAGGCTTCCCCTCAATCTGGGGACAAAGATGAACCCGCTAATTCTTCCTTTGTGCAGCTTTCCTATTCGAATTCTGCCCTAGAAGTGATTTTCGCCGTCGCCGCTACCTCCGTTCATTTTTGTCCGTAGAAGCCCCCAAAACCCTACCAAAATCCTTCCTTTTATAGTCTAATCAGTATAGAACCCATCTAGGATGGTTTCTGGAGAGTTTGGTTCAATTCTGGTTCAATTTGGAGTCGAATCGAGTGAGGAACACGAAGGGTAGACGTTTTCATGACCCGTAATGTGTTTACGACTGCGGCTGTAATTCTCTCTTTGTCTATAATTCCTTGTACACAGAAAGTTTCAAGGACCATGAAAGATTCATGGCTTCACTCGTGAAAGTTTCTGTTAACTTCTTTACTTAGCCGTTTTTTCGCACTTCAAACGCCAAAATTACGGCCGGCCCAATATTTACGGCCAAGGTCGTGAAAGTTGCGTTCTTCATCGTTTTCACTCCAAATTTGACGTGTAAGCTCGTAGTCTCCTCTGGAATTGTGCCATGGCTTCAAAACTCAAAAAATTCATCATTTTTGAGCCATTTTACCTACATTTTCATAAAAACAAAGAAAAGTAAAGATTCTATGCCAAATGAAGCAAAAAAAATTAAATATTGCATAAAATCATTCAATTATGCCCAAAATATCATATAAAATATAGGCAAAAATATGATATAAATGCAACTCAACAGAATACCCTTGACTAGAAACTTTGCTTGTCCTCAAGCAATACTTTGATATGTATATAGAATGTAAAGATAAGAAATATTTCTTTGTTCACCCTTTAATAATGTCCTTAGTCCACAATTCAAGCAATCAATTTTCAGAACTCAAGTAATTTAAGAAAAATCATTAAAGAGATAAATTGTCAAGAGTTTACAATCCAAGAAAGATAAAACTCAAAATTCATGTCATAATATTCATCCTTCATGTATTAAGCATCAAATACTCTAGACTTAATAAATCTTCCTTACTCAATAGATAGAAAATTACTTCAAATCATTTGGAGATTTTAAAGATAAGAGATTTTTATAGCATTTTGGTCTTTAAACTGTCATGTGCTCTTTTTGTTTGCAACATAACATTGTTTAAAGTATACCTCAAAGCAGTATAATTTAACTCATAGTCTCAATCATAAAGTCAGCAGAGTTGTCCACTTAACCTACAACTTTCTCCCTTTTTTCTATTTCAAACTTCAACTCATGTCATCGGTACCACTGCTAAATATAGCAGTGCCAAGTGGAGGAGTCTTTTCACTATTTTTTTTTTAGAAAAAGCCAGTCAGTGGCATGGTATTTAAATCGTTATCAATACTTGATCGCAATAGACTTAAAGTATACCACATCGTGGTATACTATAACTCATGACCTCAGATCACTCAACCAAAGGAGTTGGAGCAAATCTCAATTTAAAAATATATCACCAAATTTCTTATCCATACAAATTTTCCATCAAGCAAAGATAGATAAATTGAACTTCAAATATAAAGATACTATACACATGCCGTTCGAACATATAACAATCTATATAAATCCAAGTAAAGGAGTCTCTTTTTCTCTTTTTTGTTTTGTTTTTTTTTCAATCAGAGAAAGTCGATGATGTAGCAACTAATAGGTGAGGGGGTCCTTAAGTCGTACCCTTGGGTTTTACACAATGCGTGATAAAACGGGGGAGGGTCGTGAGACGAGGGAAGAGAAAACGCATCAGAAAAGTGCAGGGAATCCGGTAGAAAGCATGACGAAACAGCGACGAGTTCGGTTAGGGCAACACAAATGCGAATGAAGAGAACGACACCCAACTAAAATAATGCAACGCACTAACCTCGTAGCAATTTTAGCAATTTCCTGCAACTCACTTAGCACGTTTAAGCGTAGCTCGCGTTGGGGACTGTGGTTTCGCGCGGTTTAGCTCGCCTATGAAGCTGAAACAAACCAGAACAAGAGATCAGACCACACCTCCAATGGTGGATGGCCGGGGGTGAAGGATTGAAAAAACCACAGCGAAGGAATGCGATGAGAACGTAAAGAAAATAGGCGAACCTGACCCACCGGAAAGGTAGGATTTATTTCTTATAAAGCGGGGAACACAAGCTAGAAACACGTCGAGTTGAGACACCGGTCGCCGACTCTTACAAACTCTGAAGGCGAAGGGACTTCACCCTCCACACAAGTTGGAAGCTCTCTTGCTCACCAGGAGATCTCTACCTCTAAGAGAACTACTAACATACTAGCCCTACCACCTCTTTTATAGAATAAGAGGGATGGGAACAAACAAAATGCACAAGAGACAAGGAACTTTAGCCACCTAACAACTATTGCAGGCCACTAACGTGGTCAAGCTGCAACTACATGACAAAGATTAACAAACAACTGCCTAATATTCTTTGAAGCTGGTAGCACGATCCTGCGTCTTCGTACGGGGGCGGCTTAGATGCACTCAGAGCACATGGCGACAAAACAGCAAAATTTGGACATCTTTGGCTGAGTTACCACCGTGGCGGCTCAATCTTAGGCCGAGTTATTGATGAGATAGAGCGGCCCACTTGGGGATGGGTCCTCAGGCGGTTGGCTCGCCGTGTCCTTAGGTTGAGTCACATAAGTTTGGGTGGAATGGGGACTAACGACGCCCATGAAACGGTTTGGCGGCTTGCTCTGGCGTTTGGATCGCTGGATTATAACCTTGTTGGGCTCCTTTGGATCATCATGAAGTGGAGCA
>JANTFE010018068.1:9916-31781 GCA_027562315.1 Costus pulverulentus
CACTTCTATACAATCGGTTTTGTTAATCATAATACCATGCAAGATCTAGAAACCCCCTTTCCGCTGCTTTCATTCTTCATATGCGCCTATGATTTAGGGTTTCGCCCCATGTGGGAACCTTCATATTGTTCATAACTATACTTGAGGATTGCAAATAAACCTGAAATTATGAGTTTATTTCTTTGATATGATCTATCTGTTGAAATCTTCCATTGATTTGTGCTTGAAATTTTGGGTGAATATATTGTTTGATGAATGAGATTTGAGAGTAAAGTAATTCTCTTGAATAAAATGAGCATATGTTGTGTGATTTTGGATTGATATCAATTGAATAAACCTAGTAAATAATTAAAGTCCATCTTGTTATTTGTTGGGAAGAAAGAATCCAAAATCCAAAAAGAAAAATGACTCCCTATTTGGCACTATGAAAATTTGGCAGTGGTACCTAAAGTCATGGGTTGAAGTCTAAAAAGAATAACTCCTCTTCTTAGCATTGTATTTGCAATGGTACCTAAGATAAGAGTTGAAGTTAAAAAAAAAAGTATGTATCTATGAGGGGCATGCCAAGAGAGAGATTCTTTAACATTAACTCTGCTATCCCAAAAAAGAATTCTTTCTACTTAAAGAGATATGAGTTCTATTATGTTGGTTATGTGACCAATATATTCTAAATATGTCGCCAGAAGAAAGGTGATATTCATTTTAGAAAATGTCAAAGATGCATAAAAAGAAAAGAGAGAAAAAATTTGAGTGGAAAAATATTTTGTGATTCCTATTCCTGTAAACAAAAACATCATGGACTCAAAACTTAAACTAGGTAAACTCATGAGATTGAAAGTCTGTTTATACACATTGCGAAATTTTATTTGTTTGAAATATGGATCTTAAAGATTGAATTCGGAGGACTATATATTTACTTGAAATTTTGAGTATTTATTTGATGATAATTTTTCATATGTAATTGTATCTTAGAAATTTATTCATCATCTGAAAGTTTATTTTCATAATCAGTATTGTTTTCTTTATTTGCTTGAGGACAAGCAAAGTTTGAGCCTTATGTGTTTGATGACTCTAAATTTCATAGTGTTTTTCGTACTGATTAACTAACCTTTTGAGTCATAATCTTGTTCTTTTGCTTTATTTTTATGCCTTATTTGCCAAATACTTCAGAATCTACACCTTCTTTGGTTTTGATCAATTTCAGGTAAAAAGGCATCATTATCATGTGTTTTCAAGTAATTTGATGCACGAGCAAGTTGTAATCATCAAGAGGAGTTTATACATCAAATTTCAACCCAAACCAAGGTTTCCAGAGAAATTATGGTAGTGCCATAATTATTTTTACGGCTGTAATCTGAAATTAGGGCACTACCGTAAAGGATTTCACGGCAGCAGATTGTAGCGATTTTTTGGGAAATTACGGCACTGCCGTAATTAATATTATGGTGTCGTAATTAATATTATGGTGCCGTAATTTCGGTCAGAATCAGACAGAGACATCAGAGTATTTCGGACAAATTATGGCACTACCGTAATTAATATTACTGTGCCGTAATTCCGGACAAATTTCATACAGAAACATTCAGAGACAATCAAGAGAAATACGACACTACCGTAATTTTGGGCTAAACTTTTGCAGTGCCATAATTCCGAGCCAATTTTTTATAGAACATTCAGAAGCAATCACCACAATACCGTAATTAATTTCATGGTACCGTAATTTTGCACACAGATTCCCTATTTTTCTACCGAAAGAATAAAAAGATGATTTCTTGAGATTTAGGGCACCAATTGAAGATCTGTAAAAAAGGTAAGAGTCAGCATTAGGAGGGGAAGATATTTGAAGCAAAAGGAACAATTTTTATCAGGTATTCACGGAGAATTTCAGAGAATCGCCGCTGATGACACCGAAATATGTAGTATATTTTGCATGATTTTAGATACCTTTTCATGCTAAATCGAGGATCTTTCTACTTGTTTTTATGCTAAATCCATCAAATATTGCAAAGTCTAGTTCTATTTTGGTTTTTCATATTTTTCAGGCAAAAAGGCACTATTTTAGGCGTTTTTAAGCAAAATCAAATATATGGAAGAGTTCTCATCATCAAGAGGAGATCACCCAAGAAATTTCACGCAAATCGGAGCAAGCCAGCAAATTACGGTAGTGCCGCAATCTATTTTATGGTACCGTAATTCCAAATGGTACCGTAAAATAAAACACTGCCGTGATTTGTGAAGATTTCCGAACAGAAAGATTTCCCGATTTTACGGTATCGGACGTAAGCAATATTACGGTACCGTATTTCGGATTGCGTCAGAACAGAAAGTTGCCCTGAAATTACGGCACTACCGTAAACCCGTTTAAGGGTTGTATTTTTCGAGACGACATCGCAAAGAAGACTCAAGAGATTTTACGGCACCAGCCGTAAACAATTGCACGCCGTAAAATTGGTTTTGAACGCGACGCCCAGGTCAATGTCCATGCCCGATCCTTGCGGAGATGATTGCGGACGATCCAGAAGTTTATATTCGATGCCGTAAGAAGCAAAAGGGGAGCTTTTGACGGGAGGATTACAGAGAGAGACAAGGCGCCAATTTTGATCGACCATCGAGGGAGAAATCGTGATCCATGCCGCTGTCAAGGGTTTCGCTGCCGCGCTCGATCCAGACGACCTCCGGCCGCAATTTTTCTACTGAAGCATCGCCTAGTGAAGGAGACAACGTGCCGGAAGTTTCAGATCGAATGGAGACAAATTGGAGGAGAAATTAGGGGAAGAAGGATCACCACCACTGTTCACGCCTTCTTTTGTAAAATACGGCTGTGAAATACTTCACAGTCGTGCCGTATTTTCTAAAAACTCTTCCTTTTGTTGATCTTCGATTTTATGAAATTATGGAATATTGTCTTTCTTTGCCATGCTAGCTTAAACTACTCTTGGGACATGAGGGGGTAGTTCACTTGACCTTTAATGATTAGATAACTTCTTTTTCAATATTTCGTTGAGTTTGATTTTAGCTTGATGATTTTGCTCATGTGATAATTGTGCTTAGACTCTCTTTATGTTCATATTATTAATTATGTTCTTAGAATTTTCACTTGAGACTGAAAGGTAATTGCTTGAGAATTTGGAACCCTAGAATTGCATGTTACGAACCCTTCCTTAGGTTAGATCCATCTTGATCTTTTGTAGTAAAATAATTGTCATGATTATAACATGAATCTATAGATCGAGTCTATTTGTCAAACGTGGAGATCTTGTGCGAAAGCAAAGATCGGAACGTTGGAGGTCCTTGAGCAAAACTAGTTGCGAGACTCGGATGCACGAAAGTGATCCTTGAGACTCCACTAGAGATTCTAGAACTCGGATGCACGAAAGTGATCCTTGAGTTCATTGTTTGATAATATCTTCATCGTGATAAAAGTGAATCAACGAAATCCTTATTCATGTCTAGTCATAAAAGTTTAAGTGAACGAAACCCTAGTCCCAGCTTTTCTCTCTAATAATCCTATTTTCATAGTTTCCGATTGCTATTTTCACGATCTCGATTTGCCTAGATAGTAAGAAATCAACTATTTAGTATTCGACAATGTAGGTCCCTGTGGATTTGATACTTTTTTTTATTACTTCATATACCCGTGCACTTGCGGTTTAACAGCAAGTTTTTGGTGCCGTTACCAAGGATTAGTCCAAGGTACATGCGTGCTAGACTTGTAGTGTTCCCTTTCGGGCTATCAAGTTTTTGGCGCCGTTGCCGGGGATCTTAGTTTTGTCGATATTGAAAATGTTGAGATTATTGCTAGATTAGGTTTTTATTTACTTTTTTTTTCTGTTTCTTGAAATCACTTGATCTGTTTACTTTGCATGCACAGGAGCCTTAGGTCAGGACCACTTGTACCATTGGATCCTGAAATCAACAAGACACTGAGAGTGTGTAGAAAGTTGAGGTTAGAAGAATCATCATAAGAAGAACTGTACGAGACATTCGAACTAGAGTTAGAAGAGGAAATATTCGAGATGGGAGACAATCAGAACCATCAGAGAACACTTAGGGACTATGCAGCCCCTAATCATCATGAAATTCGTTCTAGTATTGCTAGGCCAGCAATTGAGGCCAACAATTTCGAGATCAAGCCTGGACTCATTGCAATGTTTGAACAAGAGCAATTTGGAGGATCTCCACTGGAGGATCCCAACCAACACTTGGCCTTATTTCTTGACCTATGCGATACTGTTAAGATGAACGGTGTTTCTAACGACGCATTTAGACTAAGACTTTTTCCTTTTTCTCTCAGGGACCGGGCAAAGACATGGCTTAATTCGCACCCAGCCGGTACCTTCACCACTTGGAATCAACTGTCCAATTCCTTCTTGAACAAATACTATCCCCCAAGCAAGACACTGTAGATGAGAAACCAAATTACAAGCTTTCAACAAAGAAGTGGGGAGTCGCTCAGTGAAGCCTGGGAGAGATTCAATGAACTGCAGCGGAAGTGTCCTCACCTTGGATTATAACTTCAAACTTTAATCCAAACTTTTTATATTACATTATCTAATCAGACTAAAATGATTGTGGATGCTGCTGCAGGAGGAGCTCTTATGAGCAAAACACCAGATGAAGCCTTCAGACTGATAGAGGAGATGGCATTGAACCACAATCAATGGACTACCGAGAGAGGAGTACTTTACAAGCCTTCTCAAGGTAAGGGTGAAAGTGAAGGATTGCAATCCTTAGAAGAGAAGGTAAACTTTTTGTGCAATAAGCTAAATTCCATGCAAACTGCTTCTGTTTCTGCTATTAGTTGTGAAAATTGTGGCAATGATGATCATACTGCTGAATATTGTAGAGTTGTTGATTAGGGTAATGAGCATGTAAATGTCATAGGGAATTATAATCAAAGTAGACCTAATGATCCCTATTCTAATACATATAACCCTGGATGGAGGAATTACCCCAACCTTCCATGGAAAAACAATAACAATGTAGGGGGGAACACTGGAAACAAAGGATTCCAAAGGCAAAATCCCAACCAAAATCTGAATCAAAACAATGATCAATTCTCTGAGATAAAATCCATGTTTGAAAAAATAATGACCAGTCAAAACCAGTTTGAGGTAAAACAAGATAGAAAAATTGAAGAGTTTATGTCTGATCAAAAACAAATCCTGTCAAATCAAAATAGACAAATTGAGGAGTTTAAGCAAAGTGTACATCAAATTAACTCTAGACTGGATAGAGTAGAAGCCCACAACAAAATTCTTGAAAACCAAATTGCACAACATGCTAGTGTACCTTACAGACCCCCAGGAAAATTGCCTGCAAAACCTGAGATAAACCCTAGGGAGCACTGTAATGTCATCATGACTAGAAGTGGGAAACAACTAGGAGAACCTAGAGGGAGGTTTGAAAATACTGAAAAAAGGCTTGTTGATAATGAAGAAGAATTAGAGTTAGGGGAATCTTCTTCACATAAGAAACCCCAAACTTGTTCATCACCTCAAAAGGGTGATGAACTAAAAGGGGAGGAATCATGTGAGAAAGACAATCCTAACCCTAATTTGCCTTCTCCTTACCAAACACCTATACCTTTTCTTCAAAGGTTAGTTCAACATAAACTAGACAAAAAGTTTGGCAAATTTCTTGAAATCCTGAAATGAAAATCAACTCAAAACTCAGCTCAAACTTCAAAAATCAACCGAAGTGTGAGTGAACAGTAACTTCAAATGCATTTATCGTGTTTCAGCTCAAATCGGTCACGAGATCTAACCAAATTCTTTTCTAACAGCAAGAAATCGAAAGCCTATCCTCTAACGAGTGTATAGAAACAAAAATCATTCGAAACGGTTAAGAATCGAGCAAGAATGAGAGAAAGGGGCGAAAACTTGCAAAAATTCGTCAAAGCATAAAAATCGAAGAATCGAGTACCTAATCGACGGTGAAAGTTGAACAAAAGTGGTCGCCGGTGTCTTGAGGATGTCGGAGATGATCGGAAATCAAAGAACGGCTCAGAAACGAGGGAGATCGAGGGTAAAAACCCTAAAAATAGTTCAGTCGAAACCCTAAATACGGCACAGACTCGCGTGTTAGAAAGCATTTTACAGCAGTGTAATACTTTACGGTAGGTACCGTAAAATCGACACAGCTCTCGGGTCGAAACAGATTCTGGATTACGGCACCGTAAAATTGTTTACGGTGGGTGCCGTAATATATTAAAAACCTTCTGTTCAAAAACGACGCGGAATTACGGTACCGTAAAGAGTTTACGGTACCACCATAAAATCTCGGCAACATTCTGTTCATAATGACATCAAAAATACGGTACCATAGAATGTTTTATGGTACCGCCGTAATATTCAAACAGTAAAGTTTTTTTTTTTTGAAAAAGAGAAAAGCAAAAATTTCAAAAAAAATACGGCACGTAAACTACCTTACGGTAGTGCCGTAAAAACGAAAGATCTCTCGGGTTGATTTTGGATCAGAAATACGGTACCGTGAAATCCTTTACGACCGTACCAAAATTTTGTCGCAGCTTTCTGTTCGTAAGCAGACTGAAATACGGTACCGTAAAATGCTTTAACGGTACTGTCGTATTTTGCTCCAAATCACGAAAAACCTACAAAAATAAAAAAAAATTAGTCCTAAGCAAAAATTAAGTTAAATTAAACAAAAATAAGGGTTAGAAAGCTTGGGTTGCCTCCCAAGAAGCGCTAATTTAAAGGTCATTAGCTTGACCCTTTAACACTCGGGTTTGATCGTGAATTTCTGGATCTCAACTATGATCTTACAATATAAGGCTCGATCTTGAAACAGTATCCAAATCTGCTCAGAATTCTTTCTATTTTCTCAATCATCCTAGAGCCTTCTCTTCTTCTCTTCCTCTTTGGCTTTTTCTTCTTCTGCAATTTCTCATCAATACCCTCAAAAAGATTGTTATATTCATTATTTGGGGTCTCATCAAACAAACTTGAAACATCATAAATTTCATCATTAAATATTTCAACACTACAATAAGATCCTGAGTATGAATGTTTGTTTGTTGAATCATTAAGACTAAATTCAATCTTGTTATCACATATGTCAAAAGTAATCTTTCCTTGGTTCACATCAATGTTAGCCTTAGCTGTGGCCAAAAGTGGTCTTCCAAGAATGATAGGATTTCTGAAATTTACCTACATGTCTAACACTACAAAATCTGCAGGTATGAAAAACTTACCTATCTGCACAGGAACATTTTCTAATATACCTACAGGATACTTCACCGATGAGTCCGCGAGCTGTAAGGATATGGATATATGTTTTAGCTCTCAAAGATTTAGTTTCCTGTAAGTAGAAAGAGGCATTAGACTCACACTTGCACCAAGGTCACATAAGGCTCGGTCAAAAGATAGGGTGCCAATCGAATAAGGTATAGAAAAACTACCTGGATCTTTCAGTTTAGGTGGTAGTTTGTTCTGTATGATTGCACTACAATCTTCAGTTAAAGTAACAGTGCATGTGCCATAATCATCCAATTTTCTTTTACTAGATAATATCTCTTTTAGAAATTTGGCTTAAGATGGCATCTCAGTAATAGCTTCAGTAAAAGGAATGTTAACATAAAGCTTTTTCAGGATTTCAAGAAATTTGCCAAACTTTTTGTCTAGATTATGTTGAACTAACCTTTGAAGAAAAGGTATAGGTGTTTGGTAAGGAGAAGAGCCTACTTTAGAGCTTAACCCATGTCTTGATGAAGCCACTGAACTTGAGGAAGCAAGTCATGAAGAGCCAAACCTTCAAGTAGAACTAATACCTTCACCTTCAATTTTAGGGCCAATACCTATACCTTCAATTTTAGGGCCCATACCCACAAGTTCTCAACTTGAGATTAGCACTATTATTAGAGAACCTAGAGTTGAACCCAAACCCATAGGTCTTCTTGAACCACATTTCCAACCTAAGTTAGATCCTTTTGAAATTGACTTAGACCCTCATCCTCAACCATTAGGAGAACCCGTAGAATTTGAAGACCCTATGATCCTTGAGTCTTATTTTTTAGGACCATCTACCCCTACCCTTAAGCCACCTTTGGGACCAACAAAACATAATAAACTCAAACATGCTTTACACTTTGCACTTATTGAAGTTGAGTATATTGATTTCATCATTCCTTGTTCTTTACTAAGTCCTATGATTTTCTATGACAAATTTACTAATGAGTACGGTCGAGAAAGGGAATTCAATGCAGGCGCCCCTGACTTACAGCTTGGATCATGGACATGGAACAACCAAATAGGATGTTGTGACACTAACAACATTTGGCAACTTTGGATCCTTGAGGAACAATTGACTCTTGCCCCTCAGTTCTCCACCTACACATGAGGAATTCTTCGGGGAAGAATTTTTTTTCACCCGAGGAGAAATGATGGAGGTAGGGACCACAGCCACGAAGGTACTGGTGGAGTCTACGAGTACCCTAGTCCAAGGCCTGGAAGTTCTCAAATAAGCTAGCAAGCTCACTCAAATAAGCTAGCTCAATAATTGGAAACAGACTACTTCAACTAACTTATAATGGAAGATGTCTTTAGCAGATTTATGCTAGCTCGAGCATCAAATCTCCAACAACCTGCATCCACACCAAAGGAAACAAGGCATGCGATTATTCTCAGCCAACCATTTGCAGATTTCATCAAGCGCCAGCCAAGCTCATCTTCATCGCTGCAAATAAGGAAGCCTCAACATCTCCACCTTCATCTTAATCATCAACGTCTACATTCGCACTCCACAAAGGAAATCTTCAATGGGTCTCTGCTGGTTCAAGATGGAAGTTGCAACGCCTCCCTACTAATTAAAGATGGAAGTTGCAATGTCTCTGCAAATTAATGTTCGGCAATAACGTGTCCCTATATGTATCTCGCGTGCATTGTAATCAAAAAAGAAGTTGAATGAATTGAATGGAAATAGTTCTTCTTTCGATGGAATCAAATGTCTCTTTTCTTCTCCTTTGAGGTGCTTGTGTCACCTACCTTTCCCCTTTCCTTCTAGGGCCGAGCCCCTCCCTCTTCCCTTCATCTTTAATCTCTTCCTCCTCCCGAAACCAAATCCTTGTAGCCCCATTTGTTCCAGGATTTATGAGATTTCACGAGCTCGCTGCCAACGATCCATTGATTAGATCCTCTCGAGACCTTAGCCATCCCTCCACCTCCCCAAGATAAAGCCACAGCCACCGGCATCCACCCATTTGCCGCTCTGTTCACCGGAATTGAAGTCTAGATCAAATCCTCTGTTATCGCCTAGATTCCCCCCCCCCCCCAGTTCTGCCCTTCAACACCGTTCTCCTCCGACCAGCCACGGCCTGTCCCCAAACTCTGGCCACATCTACTCCACCGTCACAAGAAACCCCAGTTGTAGCAGGTTCGGCATTCGTGCACCACCGGCCGAACGGTGACAACCCCTGCCACTCGCGCACTTTCCCCTATTATGACCGAGCAGCCGCCCTACTTTCGCAACTCCCCCTGTCCCGGCTAAAAGGCCATTTCTCCACCTCCACCTTCACTCTGACGCCGTCCTCACCTTCTCCATCATCTCCCGTAATCAAAGTTGCTGATGAGCGCCCCAGTTCCAACATCATTGATTGGCCACGCTTGCCTGTTTCCACAACTCTCTGCTTCCTGTTATTTGTCTTTTGTTTTAATGATAATCTAATTTTGCTTATTCTTGTAGGTATTTCAATCATTCGGAGGAACAAAAATCTTGAACTTTGACATCAATAAAAAGAACTCATCTTTCTCTACTAGATGGATGAGTTGATCCAACTGAAGAGACAATGGATCAAGCTGAAAGACAAAGCAACTTTTGATAACTGAATAACTCCTGCACTTCTAACATCTAGTAATCTGACTAGACTCCTTGCAGGTATTCATCGGGCTTGGACTAGATAGAACCAATGATATCTACTACGATCTGAAAGAGGACGTTTCTCCCGACGTCTCGGATTATTTGGTTCTTTTGAAGAATCATTAGATCAACTTAGGAGACCTAGCAAACTTTGAAGACTAATACAATTTCTATGCTGTTTTGATTTGCTAATCTGATTAGGCATTTTATCTCAAATGTTCTTATTGTCTGACAGTTCTTCACTCTCCAATTTTTATACCATTCAAAAGAACTAGTTTAATTCTATATTTTGGTCTAGTCTATTCAATTTTTGGTTCATTGGAACGCATTCCTTGATAGGGCTACTTTTCTTAAATGGTTATTCTCTATAGTGTTGTTTCCTGGCTGCTTCCTTATTTCTGATCTATGTTCTAAAAAATAAAAAAAAGAAATAATTAGGATTTTATTCAGTAGCATAATTCACACGCTTCCGTCCTACATCAGTGTATATGACACAGCCTGATGGCTTCATCCATCCTGCAGAGGCGCATAAGGTCTGTTGGCTAAAGAAATCCATTTATGGATAAAAGTAAGTATCTCGAAGTTGGAATCTTTGATTTGATGAGGCAGTAAAAGATTACGGCGTTTATCAAAAGCAAAGATGACGTCTGTGTGTACAGAAAATTCAGTTGAAGCTTGGTGACTTTTCTGGTCTTGTATGTCGATGATATAATAATCATTAGAAACGACATCCATAGTTTTCACTCAATGAATATATGGTTGGGGAAGTGTTTCGAGATGAAGGACATAGGGGAGGTCGCCTACATCCTAAGCATGGGGATCTGTAGGGATAGATCCAAGAGGCTCCTAGCCCTTAGTCAGAGTACCTAATTAATAAGGTCCTGGAGAGGTTCAACATGGAGCAATCAAATAAAGGATACCTTCCAGTGAGACATGGCCTTACTCTCTCAAAGAGCCAGTGTCCCACCACACAGGCTGAGAGGGATGACATGAGTCAAGTGACCTATGCTTCGGCAGTAGGATCGATCTTGTATGCAATGTTGTGTACTAGACCATATGTGGCTTATGTTGTGAGCATAACCAGCCGATACCAATCAAATCCAGGTATGCAGCACTGGGTGGCTGTAAAGAACATCCTGAAGCATTTGAGGAGAACTAAGGATTTATTCTTGGTCTATGGGGGGCAGGAAGAGGCTTGGAGTCTTTCCTTACATCAAAACCTAATTGGACTCCGCACTTACCCTAGCCGCATGTTTCTCTGTGTTTGTGCCTATATGTCTTAGTCTTGCCGCCGCTTGCTAAATTGTATCATAACATATGCGAGAACAAGAAACGGGATTTGGCGTGAGCTTCATTAAAGGCAAGAGCAATTGACATTGGCGCATCTCCTCCTTCCACAACTGCAAGCTTCTTCCTCTCCCTCTCCTCTTGGCACAAGGAGTACTAGGGCTTGATGGGTTCTTCTCCATCACCTCTTTGTTGGTGCATCCTTCCTTGAAGGTGGTGCAACTTCTCTAGGAGGTACCATATGGCTTGGATCTTCTTCCCGAGGCCAGCACTGGGCGTGGAAGAATAGGACTCGAGGATCCGTTGTGTGTGAGACTACAGAGGGTGCACGCTTGGGTGCCTACATCAGGATCACTCCATCTTGCTCTGAGATACTTTCTCCTTACATCGTGTCGACCCCCTCGTAAGCATTGATATATTACATTTTAGGGACCGGCCTGTTTCGGAGATTTTTTTTTCCAGAGGCAAGAAATATATGTTATTTATCCAAAAAAAGAGGGAATTTACAAGGTTATACAGACTCTCACACACCCAATCGCCTTCCTTCAAATCCTAGAAAATTTCGGTAGAGTCTCCTCTGCATTTCCTTGCGCGTACCCTGTGCTACATGCGTGTAACAACCCAAAAGAAAGACAAAGAAGACCAAAACGAGGAGAAAACATCACAAGCATGGCTCTCCACAGCATAACAAAGCACGCTCATTAACACATAGTGATGTAACAATAGTGGACTTCAAGCCTGAACTGCATGTTGTAGCTTGCGGGCTGCAATAATCCGTTCCATTCAATCTTGAGGAGGTAGGCCGGAATAGATGGCCTGTGCTTGTTACGTTCCCCAAGCCGCCCAATAGGCATGGCACAGCTACGGATGTAAATATGGACTGTCGGGGGAAAGTTGACTCTTGAAAAGCACCAATACAAATCCGTTGTTGAGAAAAGCCGGCATAGAAAGGAAAGCAACAAAGCCCATGCGAAGCCAAAATCATCATGCGAGAACGTCCGAATAGAACCATAAGGAAAGCCAAAAAGAAGAGCTATAAGGTAGGCAATATTCTTGAGCGATAGGATTTGCAAAATCCAGAAGATAATGGATGCGGCAGTTGTAACAAAAACATCAAATAACCCCGGACACGTATATATATCATCCCCTAGTATAAGCGCTCCAGCCTAAAGATGAGGAACATTTAATATGGCGACATGGATTCTCAGTCTAAATATTGGGCTGCCCATGTATTTAGTTGATTGAGAGGATGAAGATCATGCGCTGTCTGGTTGCTAAGAGACTTGACTTTGGACTTGACGTCAGACACCAACATTCTAAAAGAGTTCATGACTACCCTGTAGTTGAAAACACTATGAGCTCTGAAGATGTGGTTGTTGCGAATCTTCCAAATATAATAGATCACCCTTGTGAATAAAAGCTTGTTCATGTAGTGTTTGGTAGAGTCACCGTGCCCCCAGGAGACTAGGAGGGTAGTCATTAGATCACCCCACGAATGTCCAACGTAAGAGATACTGCACGTTCTCTTAATTAAACGCCAATAGTCCATGAAGACACTACATTGGAGGAACAGGTGGTCTATGGTTTCCGGGTGGGCATTGCAGAAAGCGCAAGTAGGGTCCTGCACAATACCCCAGTTACATAATCTAGCCTTGGTGCTCAACTGGTCATGATAGAAAAGCCACATAAGAAAAGAGTAGCGTGGTATTCTCCCTTTGAACCAAACCAAGTGTTTCCAAGGGACTTCAGTGCCCTGAATCTGGCCTTCATAGGCTGACTTGATGGTAAAGTTGCCATTGTGAGTTTTATTCCAAAATATTATGTCGGAGCCGAGGTTTGAGTGAATCTTTATATGGGGAATAGCTGCGTAAACCTCCAAGAGTCTGAAGGACCGCGGAACAGGCAGCACCCACCTAGAATTGCTGATGATAGAATTTAAAAGGGCTCCTTTTCCTCATGGGTTCTCAAATCTTATGTCTTCCACCAGCGGAAGCAAAATGCGAGAATCAAACCAAGGATCCAGCCAAAGGCTGATCGAATTTCCATTAGCAACCTTGTAACCTACCATACTCATACATGTATCCCGGACAGAAAGCAAGCTACGCATCGGCCAAGGGGCATGCCGAGAGAGCTGAATCGACCAAATAGAGTTAGAATGTAAGTACTTTTCATGGATCCATTTGACCCATAAAGAGTGCTTGTCTTGGAGAATATTCCATATGTGACAAAAAAAAGAACGCCTAGTTCAGCTTGCCAATATCACGTATCCCAAGCCCCCCACATTTAGTGGGCTTCGTAACAATTTGCCAGGCCACCTTATGCAATCCCTACTTGTGGCCACGAGACCAAAGAAAATGTGCAAGCACCGAGTTAAGCTTTGAGATCACGCTAGGAGGAAGAATGATGGAACTGCTCCAGAAGTTAATGTTACCATAGCACAACTAATTTTATGATTTCCACCCTCCCCGCATAAGATAAGCTCTTAGCCCTCCGTGCCGAGAGGTACTTGGAGATTTTTTCTAAAAGAGGCATGCAGTCCCTCGCCTTGATTCTGTTGCTTGTAATAGGAATACCAAGGTATCTAAACGGCATGGATCCCCTTTGGATACCAAGGTATCTAAACGGCATGGATCCCCTTTGGATACCAAGGATAGAGGTAATAAGAGCTTGCCGACTAGCATCTGTTGAGCTTGAAAAAAAAATCTACGATTTGTCTCTATTAATTTTAAGGTCGGCGTTTCGATGGAAAGTGTCAAGCACACTGCTAACAGACCGTGTAGATGACTCAGAAGACTCACAAAAAATGATAGCTTCATCGGCAAATTGAAGGTTGGTGATCCCAAACCTTACGCATTGCTCGAGGGGAATAAGATGTCCCAACTCTAGTTGATCAGATAAGAGATCTATAAAGTATTGCATCACAAGGATAAAAAGGTATGGAGACATGGGGCAGCCCCGCCTCAGACCACGAGTGCCTCTAAAGAGACCAACGTCTTGATTGTTAAGAGAGATAGTGAAAGTCGGGGTGGTCACACAGGTCATAACCCTTTCCATGAACCAAATTGGAAAATTGTAGGCCGTTAGGATGTGGCTGAGGAAATCCCATCTAACTGAGTTAAAAGCCTTGTGCAAGTCCAGTTTTTTCGCCATTTGAGGATTACTAGTCTTGCGATGGAAGGAGCTCATAATCTCTTGACACAACATAATATTTTCATGAATAAACTGGCCTTGGATAAAAGCATGTTGATTTATATCTATAAGATCAGGTAGCACATTCCTGATTCTAGTAGCTAGAGCTTTTGAGATGAATCTATATATCATCTGGCAGACAGAGATGGGCCTGAACTCTGCAAAACAGGATGGGTTAGGGACTTTAGGAATAAGAGAAAAAGATGTAATATTCACCCGCTTGAGGAGCTTTCCATTATCCATAAAGTCAATGATCGCCCTAAGCATGTCCTCTTTGACAATACTCCAACAGGATTTAAAGAATGCTGCATTGAACCCATTGACTCTAGGGGCTTTCAAAATGTTTGCCTTCATCACAATATGCTCAATATACTCTGCCTTGAATTTGGTGTCGAGAATCCCAATAGCCAAGGCAGAGAGTGTCCTCTTTACCGGAATAAGGGCCTGCACTTGATCAATTTGGGGGGTTAAGAGGGTCTTAAAGTACCTGACGACCTCAAGAGACAATTCATTCCTCGAAATAAAGTTCCCCTGGCCATCTTGAATAGTAGAGATAGAATTCTAGATGCGTCGAGTCCTCATTAAGTTATAGAAATATGCGGTATTCGAGTCACCCAGGGAGATGAGTTGGTCTCTGCAGTGCTGCTTGAGGGCCGACTCTTCATCGGCCCAGTAATTTTTCATATCAGCCTGGCAACACCTCTCTAAAGCGAAAAGGTAGGGTCTTGATAGTTGGCGTGAAGCTAGGACTGAATAATGTCCAGCTTGTTTTGATTTTCACAGAAGGTTGCCTCTTTTTCCATTCGCATAGTCCGAGCCCACTGCTTCAGGCCAATTTTTACCATAGAGAGCTCGTGATACAGGGAGAACATCGGGGTACCATAGACGTTGTTAGAACTCCAAATTGACTGGACAAGCTAGCGCATACTTGGATGGTTTAGCCAGTTATTATAGAATCTAAATCTGGGGCCCTTGTGCATAGTGTTGTCTCCAAAGATCAGGAGAGCCAGTGAATGGTCAGATAACCGCGGATTGAGAAAGAGGGCCTCGGCAAGAGGAAATTTTTCAGTCCACTCCTTTGTGGCCATGATACGGTCTAGCTTACAGCATATGCGCTTGGGCCCAGCTTGAGAGTTGGACCAAGTGAAAAAGGCACCACGCGACTTGATGTCGGCAATATCAAGAGCTGCTCTCATTTCGGTCTTATTGAGGACTTCCAACTCGTTATGGACTATTGGAATTAGGAAACTTATTTTGAGCATTGCGGTGGATCACTCCTAAGCCGGTCTAGTTGAATTAGGAAACTCATTTCGAGCATTGCTTCCACTATGCTTTTCAAAATTTTAAATTACCCATGGTTTCTGAATAGTGATATTAGTGCGTACTTATAAGACCCATACAGTGTAATAGTTTTCTACATGCGCCCATGCCATGAAAAATTTTTAAAAATTTTTATGTCATGATTTTTCTGCTTAGAAAAATTGTAGGTTTGTCTTTCTGACTTCTCATATCTCTTTCTAATTTTGATTTCTTCACATGTGGGATTGACCCTGTGTAAATGAATTAATCTCTCCTCACACATGTATGATATACCTATTGTCTCAGAATTGTAGGGATTACAGGGCTTGGACTAGGGGATTGCCCTAATCTCTGGAAGTAAAGTATTGTAAGGGGCGGTGGCTAGCATACTTCTAGCATGCATGCGCAACCTTGTAGACTCCCGAGAGAGACATAAATATTTGAAAGATTGATCATGAGTCATTGTGGATTGATCGACAGGTTTTGTGAAAACTAAAATTAATTTTAATTTTTGGTTTTTTATTGCATGTAGAAAGAGCATGAATAGGTGCTTTTTGATGTAGGCCTCACACATGTATTGTGCTATGAGGCCAGCGTGCCACCCTTTTATTTTAATTTTCAAAATATAGTAAATCTAAATTTGGTTTAATGATAGAATTGAAGATTTGAAGACAAGGGAGAACAAGGATACATTGATACTTGGCACGAAGACCGTGCATGGTGGCGTATCCTCCTCGGCCGAATCATGGTGGCACATCGAGGGCTTACTAGATGGCACTCTTAATGGTTTGTGAGCTATGCAGGGTGGCATAACTTTGCATCATGGCACATCATCTTAGGTGGTGCATCCAAGCATGGTGGCGCACCATGTATGGATAGTTGTGCACCTTGTATGGATGGTAGCGCATCTTGCAAGGATGGTGACACACATGGTTAGCCAAACCCTGGAAGGAGTCTAGGGTTTGCAAGCTAACCAGGAAGAGCATTAGTCTGGCCAAATCAAGGGGTGCACCTAGGATTTCCTAGGTGGCGCCTTTAGGGTTTCTGAGCTGACCCTGGGAGCTGAAGACCTTGGTGGCATGCCTAGGGTTTGGAGAAGAACCCTTGATGCACTCAGGGCTAGAGCTGATGGCTTAGTGGCATGGGTTGATGGCTAGGTGCCTTAGAATAGCTAGGTGATTAGTCTAGGTCTAGGGGCTATTTACCCATGGTAGGGCTATAACCATATCATGTTTAATTTTCTACTCATTATTATTTGCAAAGCATGCCTGGTAATTTTATTTTTCATACTACTCACTATAGGATTGCATGCCTTTATTGTTAGATGAAAGATAAAACTAAGTGGTCAAACCACAAAAACCCTCATCTAATATATCAAGTATGATGATTGCCTTTAGACGTGTAGCCCTCGTCAAACAATCGATCAATGGTGTTGTACACTATTTTCCAGCCCTATGAGACACACCCATCTATCTTTAGGAGGCATGTAGTGACAATGAATTCCCAGTTTGGTTAAAAATCTGGTTGCGCCTTGGCAATGAAATCATTGGCCCTAGGCATAACAGCCATGTTAATCTTGACTGGATTTTTCATATGTGGATGAACCAAATGATGAAAAATTCTAAAGGCAGCCTCAAGAGGTTAGGGCTTTGTGTTGTATCCAGCCCTCGCTGGACACAAAGTGCCTGAACTGTCTTATTAAGGGGAATTGCCGAGTTGAAATTGGCCGGCAAGCCTATCTTAGGAAACATGTGTCACATTGTGAAGTACATCCCACCCTCGTGAGACACAAGGTCATGTGTGAAATATGGATCCCATATCACTAAGGAAATCTGGAGATTTCCCAATCCACTTTTTGAGGGTTGTCGATTCGAGCAAAATAGTGGGAGCCCGATTATTTATAAAAGGCTAGACTAAATGATTGGAATGTAGTACTGATCTACTGTTGTAGATGACTACAAACAAAAGAAGACGTTCATTGTGATCTATTCTCAGAAGGAAAGTTTGTTGGAACCAACTTGAGGACTAGTATCAACTTGAGGATTTTCCTCATGCTTGAGGAGAAGCTATATATCCTTGGGCAGCCTCTTCCTGAACCCATCTCATCTAAAGCTTCAGCGACTGAAAATGATGCTTCATATGTATCTTGCATAATGCTAGCCATCATGTCATATGACTTGCGAGAGCAACATGAAGATTTGAATGCATTCAAAATTATTAACCTAAAGCAGCTCTTCCGGGGACAAGCTAGAATAGAAAGCTGTGACACATCCAAAGTAGTCCCTCGGTGCAAAGGTAATCCTAAGGCTTTGACCAAAGCATTGATAAATAAGATGAAAAGGGTGAAGGAGATTAGGTG
Source organism: Costus pulverulentus (assembly GCA_027562315.1). Classification (NCBI taxonomy): domain Eukaryota; kingdom Viridiplantae; phylum Streptophyta; class Magnoliopsida; order Zingiberales; family Costaceae; genus Costus; species Costus pulverulentus. The sequence continues at coordinate 27,924 of JANTFE010018068.1, forward strand.
CTCAAAAAGGGATAGCAAGCAGCTTCTGAATGAGGAAAAGAGAAGTAAACCTTCGTTTTCTGGCTTAGGTACTTGTGTTACCGAAGTCCAAGCTATCTATTTCTAAACCATGGGTATTTCGTACCCCGGGGATTTTGAAATTTTATTACATGTACACAGTGGAAGTAAAACCTCGAAACAGGCCAACACCAAAAACCCAGAAGATCGAGCATGGGAGGGAGTCGACACGATGTGAGAAGAGAGATACCTTAGAGCAAAGCAAGCAGATGTCGATGTAGGCGCCCAAGTGTGCGCCCTCTACAGTTTCACACACAGCTGATACTCGTGTCCTCGTCTTCCACACACAGTACTAGCCTCGGGAAGAAGATCCATGCCTAAGAGTTCTCTCTTGTCAAATTGCACCACCCACAAGCAAGGATGCGCCAAGAGAAGAGAGGGAAGGGAGGAAGCCGCCAAGCCCAAGTGACCCTTGCACCAAGAGGAGGACGGAAGGATGCTTGTGGCTATGGAAGAAGACTTGCGCTAATGGTTCCTTTCTCTCACCCTTTTGCTTGCTCATGCCAAAGATGAAGACACACATTGCAAGGGGCAGCAAGGAGATCATAATATAGTCCATGTATTGGAGGTATGCACCAAGAGGAGATAAGGCATGTGGCTAGGGTTAGATAGATGGGCGGCTATCAATGTTAAGGCAAAGGAAAGATCCCAAGTTCTTTCCAAATCTTCCTAACATCAAACCATATGCGCCTAGGCCTTGCCATAAAAGTCCTTCAAGTCATATGTGCTCCAAGCATTGCCATAGAGGCAAGCTTTCTATCCAAGGCCAAGTCATAGTCGGTCATGACGTGCCTAATGTAGTATTAGGCGCCTACCATAACCCCATTATATCCTCATGCGCCAAGGGCAAGGATTTCTCCCCATTATATCCTTATGCGCCATTACCTCTTCATGACCACTTATTTGTAGGCCTCATTAGATAATGGGCTAGCCTAAACTTCATTATACAAGTTGATTATGTCATTGAATCCATTCCAATGCAACCCAAGTCAAATGTGGCTAACCATGGTCAACTTTGGGTCAACCTGCCAAAAATGAAGTTTGGCTCCAATAAGATTCTTCCATCTCATCAGGCCCATTGGCATAGATGAAATCTCCCAAATAGATCCGAGTTATCCAATAACTTGATCATAAGGCTATCTGATCAATACGATAACTTGAGTATCAAGGTGTGCAACCCTGTAGGTTTCTATGATGTTGGCAATGATGAACTAAGGTCATCACAAGTAGTGAGTGGCACCTAGCAATGCATCGCTTCTACCCAACTCTTCAGAATGAATATTGACATCGACATCCCCATCATCGCAACAAGGTACCGATGCATTATATTTCCTTTGCCAAACTGATATCCAATTGGACAAAGTATATCACCACTTCATTTTTACCCAATCTCATGGTCATGACTAAATCAGGCTTTCACCTGGGTATGGCCATACACTTTCAGTCTTGCATCCATAGGGGCGCCAATGGATGTCAAGCTTCTCTTATGAAGGGGCAAATCCTTTAACTATCCACTGATCTTTACATATCGGTCGTGACATACTCAATGACAACCGTTATGACCTCCCAACTATGGTGAGGTGTTAGGTTCTATCAAAGCATGTCCCTGACTATATAGAAAAGTCAATGACCTTAAGTCAAGGGATCACCCCGGGGAGAGTGAAGGCTGATTTGAGTGGGGATTGCCCGCGCTAGAAGAAAAAACCCGGAAGAGTCTATCAGTACCTCCTTCCGAACCCGAGGAAGGGTCTGCTGCCAGAGCCAAATATGGATCGGAGCGAGAAAGCTAGAGGAGCGTAGCAGGCATCTATCTTGGCTTTGCACGAATCGGCGGTTATTTCGCGCAGTCAAAGGTCATTTTGTCTTATTCGAAGATTCAGAAAGGCAAAAACATATTCTCCCCGTACCGGGGAATGGAAAGGCAATCACCTACGCTATGTATCTTCTATCACTTGTGAGGTTAACTCATGACACCAAGTTAGAGCCTCACAGCGGGTCAGTACAGTATATCCACTACTGATATACTCATATGCCTGCGTTACCACCTGGTACCTAACCAGCGCATATACCAATCTCACATGTACTAGAGTTGTCCCTTATCCACCAAGGTACTTGACTGGAGATATTGGTTTGAGCACAAATACAATCTATCTCCTAGGATATTATCATACAAGTACATAGTCGCAGATGTAGACATAGCATAATCACAAGAATGCTAGAAATATATATATATATATAATATCAGTGTTAAGTAGCACAAAAGATAGACCAACAATAGGTCCAAGGGCGTATACACCAACAATTTACCACTTGCACTTAGACTTAGTTGTTGAAAAATCTCAGCCCCATGTCCCTTGTATGACCATCATGCTTTTACAGCACCAAAGCATTCGTTAGTGGGTCTGCTAGATCATTGTCTTTATCAACTCTATTTATCTTGACATCACCTCAGTCAATAATCTCTCTGATCATGTGAAATCTCTTGAGTATGTGTTAGGACTTTTGATGAGACCATGGTTCCTTTGCTTGTGCAATCGCTCCATTGTTGTCATAATAGAGCTCAATTGGATCCATAGTAGTTGGAACCACTTGAAGTTCAAAAATCAAATTCTTAATCCAAATGACTTCTTCGGCTTCCTCAGAAACGCCGGCATACTTAGCTTCGGTTGTAGAAGCAGCAATGGTGGATTGCTTGAAGCTTTCCAGCATACAGCACCTCCATTCATCTTGAACACATAGCCTACCTGCGATCTCAAGTCATCAGGGTCTGACTGGAATGACACATCGGTGTAGCCATAAACACTGAGCTCTTCCTATACCCCATAGCCCAAAAATAAATCCATAGTTCTTCTTAAATACTTTAGAATATTATTTACAGCCGCCTAGTGCTGCAGACATGGATTGGATTGGTATGGGTCGGTTATGCTCACAGCATAAGCCACATCTGGTCTAGTATATTATATTGCATACATGATTGAACCTACTGCTGCAGCATAGGGTACTCGACTCATGTCATCCCTCCCAGCATGTGTGGTGGGACACTAGCTCTTTGAGAGAGTAAGGTCATGTCTTACTAGAAGGTATCCCTTCTTGGATTACTCCAAGTTGAACCTCTCTAAGACTGTATCAATGTAGGTACTTTGACTAAGGGCTATGAGCCTCTTGGATCTATCCCTGTAGATCCTCACACCTAGGATATAAGTGGCCTCCCGTAAGTCCTTCATCTCGAAACACTTCCCCAACTATGTCTTCACAAATTGAAGACTAGGGATGTCTTGGCCTTTAGCCATGTCTGTCTTTCTTTTGAAGACCCATTTACACCCTATGGGTTTTATCCTATCAGGAAGCTGAACCAAATCCTAGACTTAGATAGCCGACATGGAATCCATCTCAGATCTCATGGCCTTTAGCCATCTCTCGGAGTCTGGTCCAATAACTGCCTCATCATAGGTCCTGGGTTCATCCTTAATGATGAAGATCCCATCGTGTTGGGTCGGTAGCGACCCATATCTCTCAGGCGCACGACGAATCATCCCAAACCAACGTGGGACCTATGTCTACGCCTCCGGTTGCCTAGCAACCGATGCAAGTGGCTCAGATTCCATCTCAGTGTCTTGTTGTTGCACTTGGACCTTGTCCAAGTTAAACTTCCTCCCACTTACTTCTTTCATGAGAAATTCCTTCTCTAGAAAGACAGCTGTTGGGGTATGCCCTTAAGGCTAATGTTTGAGGCCTTGGGATTGTATCAGTATCATGTAGTAAACTCTTCTGTTTATAAAGGCATGGTTATTATTCAGGTTG